>JAJJMA010016330.1:1162-14667 GCA_023529015.1 Papaver nudicaule | reverse complement strand
GTTGTTTACTGTGGTATTCAGATCAAGATTCAGAGAGAAGTTTTAGTGGGTGTTACTGTTTCTGTGAGTGGAAATGAGGAACTGTGAGGGGAAATGAGGAACTAGATCTGAGGATAAGACTTCGTTTTCAGATTGGCAGCATCTGGTTCATCCGGATACCCGAATACATTTTCGAATCAGTATTCAGTAGCAGCTAGCAGGTGTGCCCTTACCTAACCAAACTTCGAATACGGAGTGGAGTCGGATATGATATGGATTTTTCGAATATCCATTTTCATTTATTACTTTAAATAATAGAGGCAATCAATCAGCAATATTGGTGTCAGTTTCCAATCATTAATGTCAACACGTGGTAGTTTAAGTACTTGTAAAACTAAAGTAATCGGTGGGAAACATGCGACTTCTAATTCTGATATTCCTTTCTCGGGCTCATTTAGATATTCAGCTTAATTAAGCAAGCATACATTAGTAACATTACACAACAATCGACGGGGCTGACCAGAATGAACTCACCACTTTCTGAAAATCCGGTCGCTTCTCTTATCCTACCGGATACAAATACTTGGAATTATCAACTCATTTTCGATTTGTTTCCGGAAACAGTGGCTTATCAAATAATTGATATTCATTTTCCTCAACACCGGAGGAGCGATTAATCTGGCCTTTCACTAAGTCTGACCAGTATTCCGTAAGGAAAAGCTATCAAAAATTGCTGGAATATGACTCTGCACAATATACAACTACTTTTTTGCCTAGTTCTGCTTTTGCAACCATCATCTGGAAGCTGTCTTGCCCATATAAAATCAGGCTTTTCATGTGGAAAGCCATCAATAAAGCCATTTGAACTTTTGAAGTCTTGCATGCTCGGAAAATGGCATCAACAGGTTCTTGATGACGTGTCTTACTTCCAGATAAACAACTAACCACATTCTTTTTAGATGCAGCTACGCTTGTGATGTTTGGAGACTTTCCTGGAATCATTTCCAAAATCTTGATACAACACTGCCCACTGATCTTCAACAACCAACAACTTTGTCGGCTTTGCTTCAGCCCAAGCTTCAGAATCACCAAATGAATCTGCTCCTCTTTACAGTTTGGCATCTTTGGCTCGCCAGAAATGACAGATTATATAATCGTACGAATCAGACGCCACCACAAATATTCCAGCTTATCATTGTCATGTGGAAGGAATATCAGTGGGCTACATCGCACATTATACTTCCATAGACGCTTATCATTACTCGACAGTCTACAATGTGTATCCACATTAACTAGTGGAAAACGTCCGTTTAAGAACAGCTAGAAACAGTTCTATTAGTGAGAAAAAGAACGGTTCCAGACAGCGCTATTAACAGTTCTATTTTTGTCGTCCTTTTCAAATAGAACGGATCTTGTTTGACTTTATAATAGAACTGACTTTGCACGTTCTTTATAAGAACTGTGAAAGGCAGTCCTTCAGTTAGATTTTAATAATAATAAAAATAAAAAGTGAAAACCTCATTTGACCTCATTTCAGCAGATCTGAATAGGCTGAATCCCAATTATACAATTCTGAATGAGCTGAAATGAAATAGAACTTCATTTCATAAATCTAAACCAATCACCTTTCATAAATAGAACCTGAATTCATAGTACATTTCACATAATCTCAACTTACAGCTGAACTAATTTGATAGTACTTCAAGGTCAAATTCAACAAAAATAAAAAGATCCAAACCAGTAATAAATTTCAAGGAGAGTACTCCAACATTTCTAAGAACTGTAAGTTATAAGGTTGAACTGATTCGGATGTTGTAGTCGGGTAAAATTCTTCCATCTTCCAGTTGTTTACGAGCAAAGTCTGCTGGTCCAGAGGTATTCCTTCCTTGTTTTGAATCTTAGCCTTAACGTTGCCAATGACGTATGAGCTCTCAACCTCAACTGTGATGGTCTTGGCAGTGAGAGTTTTCACAAAGATCTGCATCTGTAGATCAATTATATAACAACAAACTCATCAGATATCGGACATGTCGAATTACAATGAAAAAGTACTCTTTCTAAACAACTAAAACACATACATGCAAGTCCACAATACAACTACATCAACACCAGAACACACAATTTTACTGTACACTAATACTTGTTTCTGAACTTTTTATTCAAGATTTAGCAACAACATAAATCAGTAGTTCCAAGGCTGAGAATTTCTCACAGTTCAAGACCGAGAATGGACAATATTTATATGACACTATATTCAAGCAGTAGCAAAATAGTCATAACTGATTGGTACCAAATTTAGCTTGAATTGACCTATATATGATTAAACTCCTACAGACACCATTAAGCAATATTGAGTAAAAACATCACAAAGAAGCAAATCAGATAAATTGAAAATGTAATAATGTCAGCTACATGTTGAATCTGTCAAAGAGAAAACTATTGATTCGTTCTGTAAAGGACCTTTCTACCAATGTTTAATAATAAGGTCCTTAGTGCCATATTCTTTGCTAAGGACCTTACTACCAAAAGGAATAAACACACCAATAAAACATATTGAGTCAAAGGAGAACTGTGACAAATAGAGGTGTAAACATAATGGACAATTTTCTCTCTTGTACTGGTGACGTTTCTTTTCAAGTTCCCTAAAATTCTGCCATGTGGCGCTCTAAGAATTCAGATATCATACGGTACAAACACGCCATTAAGGTTAGACAACTATATGATGGGTTAAAGTAACGTATCCACCGGCAGGTTAACTTCATGGAGAAACAAAAAGTATGGATTTGTCTCACCTTCCACAAGCTACCGCATCCAGAGTTTCTGGTTCTGGGGCACTAAGGACCACATGTCCATGCTCAGTAAGTTTACCATGATCATTGTGATGCCAGCACCTGATCGCTGATCAAGACCAGTGGTGAATGACCAAGTACCATCTGTCCAAACACCTACAGAAAATGGAAATGTGAAAATCTAGACGGAATTAACTTTCCAGCAGATAATTGTCTAAATTTTTCTTTCGCTCATATAATTGTGGGTAATTATAATAATTCAAAATAACATTTGCCTACAGAACATAGATATGATATCTCAAAGACATGGTTACTCCTAGAGTACTCTATGTGGTCTTGATGAACACAGTGAAAAATAGTAATAAGAATGTAATGGCAATAACGGTGAAACAGGAAAGGTATCTAACAAAACCATGATTGTAAACTAAAATTAGGGAGTAAGTAATTGATACCTTTCACAGAAGAGCTATGAGAAGAAGCAATACTGTCCATTGTACACTTTGGAATTGTTTTGAGACTCACTGCATAAATCCTTCCACACTTCTAGTCAGATCCCAGAAGGTAATGTTTCCATCAGTCGATCCACTTACTATAATAATTGCATTTCCCATACGGAGCTTTCTGGGAATCAAAATTACAGAGAAGATAGAAAATCAGAGGTTAATAACAACATGTTGCGAAGCCAGGACGGGTGATGTTTGGAGTACCAACACTGCAGCATCAAACCTAAATGAAGAAAAACGATAACTAGGAAAGGAGTGAGAATATAAGCATATCACAAAGAAATAAGCAAATCGGATAAATTGAAATGGTGATGATAAATAATCAGAATAGAACCTGTACGAGACAATTAAAAAAACCCTTACCAAAATTTAATAACAACCAAAAACATAAACAAATAAAATCAATTAAAAATTCCCAAATCCACAAATTTTGAACCCTAAATAAGCAAAAGCTGTTAAAATTAAAAGAAATCCTCAGTTGAGAAATTGAATCAGAGGACGTATACCTTCGAAGTTGTTTTTTATGAAGGTGAAGTTGTTCATCCAAATCCCTTGTCACCACCAGCTAAATTGAAACAAGATTAACTCATCATCATCATCATCATCATCAGAAAACCAGATCTAAGAAGAAAGAATTAAAATTAAATAAAACACCAGATTTTTTCATACAAATAATAACAAACTAACCTCACGAAACAACGAGTAATTTTTTTTGACATACAAAGTTCCTTGAAAAAAAAACCTATAGATATCTTAATACGGATCCAGTTGAGATGAATCAAACAAAAGTTTTAAGAATTTAATTTTAATGGATCTGTTTGAAAAAGAAACAAGATATGATTCTATAGAAATTTTAGAAATTTTGAACAGATGAAAGAAAATCGAGATTTCAGTTGTCTTTGATAGAGAACTCAGAAATGGAAGGAAGATGCGGAAAGAAATAGATAAGGTTTCCTTTTGCTTATAAGGGTCGGAAAGAGACTGGTTTCATCTGCAACGTTGAAATAAAGTAGTCTATCTCTAGCCGTTGATTAAAGAACTGATCAAGACAAATCTTTAACTTTTCCGGTTTTGTAGTACCTAAAGAACGGATTTTGAGTGGGCTATACGCGAAACGGCCCATGTCAGTTCTTCCATTAAAGCCCTAGTCAGTTCTAAAACCCTCTATTTCCACTATTGCCTAGGAGCCACCACAACAAGACTGGATTAAAGTTAATATTGATGGTGCGTTCGGAGGAAATCCAGGATCTTCAAGAGTTGGTGTCATTGCAAGAAACATTGCTGGCCAGTTAATACAAGCGATGGCAGTTTCGCTAGGTGTATCCACTGCTCTTATGGCGAAATCTTGGGGATTGCTCATGGCTGCCAAAATGATTTCCAGACATGGATGGCAAAAAGTTTGGCTTGAAGCAGACTCAAAATCTATGTTACAAATTCTCCACAACGGCCAAAAAGATGCATTATGGTTCCTGTTGGGCATCCTACAAGAAGCGGTTACTTATCTCAAACAGATTCCCCAGCTCAGAATCACACATGCTTATAGGGAAGCAAACCAGGCGGTAGATGAGCTGGCCAATGAAGCGGTTCGAAGACAGACTCAGAATCCACAACAACCATCAACATATATATGGGACGCGGTTACACCACCTTTTCTCCAACAGATTTTATTTAATGACCGATCCGATATTACTACCTCACGAGTTGTACCTTTATGTCACTCGAACTTACAAGTTTAATCAATAACATGCGATTGTTTTCCTTCAACAAAAAAAAAAACAAGCATAGTCTAACAAGTCATCTTTTTTAAAGCACAAATAAGAAGTTATTTACTTATTTTGTAATGATAATGTGCTCTAAATGGTTACAATACTTAGTTAGGGCGATGCATGTCTCTTGATTCAATGAAGCTCTCAAGTTTTTTCTCCCGAAAATTACACCAAATGATCAAGTAAACTCTTGATTACCAGTAGTAATTAACTCTAATCATCATTATGTTTTCCTTGGAAAACAACTCTTAATCTAGTTTTCAACTTTAACCAAAATTCCATCAAAAATGTAAAAATGTCTTTAGGGGATGGCATGAAAGTACATGCGTGAACAAAATCTTGTGGTTCCCACAGCTGGCTTGATGGTTTTTAAGGTCGGTTCCAATGGAACCTAGAAAATGTGCCCCTTTGCAATCCTAGGTGGACTAGCAAAGCTAAAATGGAGCAGTGGGTATCGATGGAAATTCTATCGACAGATGGAAAAAGCATCGTCAATGGAAATTCCATCGATATCGATACAATTTCCATCGATGTCGATGGAATTTCCATCGTCGATGGAATTTCCATCGTCCAACGGTAATAATTTGAATTTACCATTTACTATAAAATGCGGTAAACTTGAATCCAAAATTCACACCAAAGTTTTAACTCTCTCTTTAGCTCTTTCTACCCTCTTCTGCTCTCTTTCACTATGTTTTCACTCTCTCTTTAGCTCTTTCTACTCTCTTTTAAAAATGGGAGAAACATCCAAATTTCTTAATTGGTCCGGAGTTGTGGCAGACGCCGCCGAAAAAAGATACTGCGAGGGATACAAAAAAATAGAGGAATCCAAAAAACAGAGGAGAATTCAAGTTTTGGAAATTAACGAGGTCAAGGTTCCAGCTAGAAAGCAAAGAAAGGTTCAAGCAAAAGGCAAGGAAAATGTCAAACCTCAAAATATGAAAGTGCAACCGAAAGGTAACTTGAGAATTATTAAAACTGGAAAAAATCCAGGACAAACATACAAAGAACGTATCGAATGGAAGTTGCTTCAGTTGAAAAAATTCAATAAGGGTTCAAAGATAGTGAGAGCAACAAACTGAAGTTCCTGAAGAAGGTAAACAAGTGTTTGAAGTTAGGCAAAGATTTTTCGCCAAGTCGATTTCTATGGAACCTAGAGAACAAGCCTCTTTATTTAGTTAGTGAAAATATATGATGTAAAATATCTAAGAAATATGATGCTGTAAAAATTCTAAGAAATGCGATGAATGTTGGAATCCTTTCTATATAAACATAATTTTTTTTAAAAAAAACAATCAAATCAATCAATATGGGTTCGCACTTTACAGAATCCGATGATGATATTGCTCTTATCAATGATTTCGTCTCCGTTCTTGTACCAGACGCACAAGAGTTTAGGCATGCAAGTTTTGGCAGGCATACGAGTTTTAGCACAAGAGTCAGAATTTGAAGGATCCTGAATGATTGTCGTATACATGGAAATTACGTGCGTCAAGTCGCCGAAGAACAATGGAAATGGGATGAAGATCAAATTGAAGCTTTGGCATCTGCCCTCTATAATGAAGAGCAACAAAGGGTGTTTGCATTATGGCGTTGCTACCGCAGAACCAAATGTTTTAAGAAAGTGATAGTCAGGTTTCAGATGAAAAAGTGTTTCTAGTGGAGATAACTGTTGTAATGTAGGAGTAGGTAGTCTATTGATCAGAAAATTTGCAGTTTCAAAAGCATAACTCCAATAAGAAAGTGGCAAAGATGCATGAGATAAAAGAGCTAACCCTGTTTCAACAATGTGTCTGTGCTTCCTTTCCACTTTTCTATTTTGTTGATGAGCATAAGGACAAGAGACTCTGTGACCAATACCACATTGTTCTAAGTAAGTAGATACACACTACGCCAGATCCTGCCATGTGCAACACTTAGGTTTTTTCATGTGCAACGGATATATCCGTTGCACAAATTGATATATCCGTTGCACATAAGTGTATTATCGACCAAAATAAAAAAGAGAGGACAAACACGGGTACTTTATTTATTTCTGTGAGGGTTTAAATGTAAATTTACATTACCCTTTAGTATTAACTTAGCCTTTTTCTTTTTTTTTTCCCTTATATTTTTTTCCCGACCTTTCTATTCCTTCTCCTTCACGATTTTTTTTTCCTCTCGTGTTCTTATGCTCTCCTTTCTCTGAGCATTCTCGGAGAACTATATCTCTGAGCTCAAAACAAACATTTGAAGAAATCAAAACCTAAACCCTAATATCTTCCTAACCCTCTTCTCATAAGTGTTTTTCTCTCTCTCAGAATCAAACACTTGACAACTCTCCTTCCTCTCTCTTCCCTCTCGCGTGGAAAAAAAAAGCAACAAAACCTAACCCTAAAATTCGTATCAGAAACAGATGAAATCACTTATAATCAGTTGAAATCAACACCAATTAAAGCCAGAAATCCAAACCCATACCTCTTAAATCCAAAAACCTAACCTTAAAAATTCGATTTGGGGCTGAAATCGATGCATGAGGTAAAAATGTTTTAAGGGTTTTGATTCTGTATGAGTTTGATTACTTATGAATTTGTTATTTACAGATTGGGAGGTCAATAATCGAAGGTGCAAACTGTTTACACAGGTGAAAAAACCCAAATTTTTTTAGTGCTTTGATTTTTTTAGGGTTTTTCGGTTTTCATTACTACTGAATTACATAGGTAAATAACCCAGTCATAGGTTCTCTACAGCAATGAGAAGGGTTCTAGGCAATATTCAAAACTCAAGGTAATGAAACTCTTTGCTCTCAAGGTATACTTCATTTAGGCTTAAGGTTGTTGTGTCTTTGTTAATTTAAATTGGTTGGTGGTGTAGTGATACTGGTATTAATATGAGTTGGTGTTGGTATTGGAGGCATTGGTTGTGTAGATGTTCAATTCAATTCACTCGCATGTTTCTTGATATTGATAGGGTAGTCTTTGGTGGTGGTGCAGTGTTACCAGTGTTAATATGAGTTGGTGGTGGTGTTAGTGGCATTGGTTGTGTGTATGGAATGTCTTAACATTGGGGTACTTAATAAATTTGTTTGCATCGACAGTCACTTAACCACTTACCATGTTGATTGAGGTGGTGTCTGTCATTTGCAGTCTTTTTGTCTTCTTCCTTACTGGTTGGTCGATTTCATCTTTCATTTTGTCAGTTCTAGTATAAATAGTATCTTGACATCAGTTTTCTCTCTTACTTTAAACAATTTGTAGACCCTTCGACCAGCATTTGCTTTAGAATTGTATCTAGTACTTTGAGCATATTACAAAATTTAGATAACTGTCAACTTGGTGACAATACAAATGACAGTACGAGATGCACTAAACTCTGCTCTAGACTCTTTGTGTTTGGTACTAGTCATTGACTCTAATCATTGACCCTTTAGTATTAACTTAGACAGTTGATCATATAATTGCCTTCTGACATACATGCTTTTGTTTGTATTCTTAAGTCACAAAGACTGAGTAGTCTTATTGTGTTCCATTTTATTAGTCGCAATATCGGAAAGCCAAGCTCTAACCATAATAAAATAAAAGCATGTAATTGTGAAAATGTGTTGCAGTACCTAGATTATGCCTTTTGTATTGTGGAGAAAGTAAAATAATTTTGATTTGGTATGTTTTAGGGAGATGCTGACAGCGCAGCAGACCGGCTATGGCAGAAGACGAAAGTTAATGTAAAACAACAGTAGATGTGTATCAAGATTTGTGGTTGTGGGTGTTTTGTAGAAGAGGAGTCAAGTCAGTAAACACTGCAGTATTTAGTGTTTTTACATTTGCTGATATGGGAGGTTAGCTTTTAGCAGTTTCCTTTGTATTTGATCTGTAACCTTGCTATGGATATCAATGTGTTCAGGCATACATGGAACTATAATTACATGGCATTGAGTTTTTGCTAATATTGTGCTTCATATCTCCACTTGACAGACAACACTTCTGGATTATATTCGCAAGAGCAAGGTAACAAATGTTTTTCCTGGCATTGGTGCATAGCTTCTTGTGATTTCTTAAAAGGAAAATTGATGTCATAGTGTGCTTCTTTTCAGTTTATGCAATGTCTAGCCATTTCGTAAAACTCATGAGAATCATGCAATGTTCGTTATGGCATAATATTGCATGTCATATTAGTGAAATCTTATAATTGTTATTGTAGGTAACTGCATCTGAAGCAGGTGGAATTACACAAGGAATTGGGGCATGTAAGGTTCTTGTTCCCGTAGATGGCAAGCCTCAACCCTGTTTTTTCCTTGGTACACCGGGCCATGAGGTAATCCTTGTTGTCTCTATTGAAGTTCTTAACTTGAAATCCCTGACTGCATCTCTGTACAATTATCTCGTCTTTCGGATAATAGGTTTTCATGATTCCTGTAATAAACCAAGCGTATTTATAAGTGATTTATCCTCACCTTCCCTACAGGCATTCCGGGCAATGAGAGCACGTGGAGCACAAATCTGGATTTACTAACTCTACTACATGATGGCACCGGGCAATAATGCATTCAAAGATAAACAATGGCTAAAAGATCAAGGTAAGAACTCTTGCTGCCTGTAATGTTACTAAATTATGAGTGCAATTCTACTTGTGTATCTATGGTTGTTTTTGTGATGTTACCTATCTGAGTTTGCACTGCAAGGGCTGAAACAAGCTCTTTTAACTGGTGGACTCCCTCAAATAGGAAATTGGTCCCTATCTGAGTTTACACTGCAATGGCTGAAACAAGCTCTTTTAACTGTTGGACTCCCTCAAATAGGAAATTGGTCCACAACAGATTATGTGTATAGAGCATGCTTTGAACAGCTTACGCTTTGTTTATCTTGCATGTTCTTCATATTGTTCAGATTGTTCCTTAACTGTCATCTTCATTTAAATTGTTTGATAATTTGCTTAAGTAATTCCTTTTGCTACAGCTTATTAGAAGTGTAGATCAAAATAATATTGGGAGGTTTTTGATTCATTTTACTTGAATTTTGCTTGTGTAGGTGTGGGCACTCTAAAAAGCTTGCACCAGAGTATGAGAAGCTGAGTGGGAGCTTCAAGAAGGCTAAGTTTGTTCTCAGTGGAAAGGTTAAATGATATGAACTTGTTTATTTGAATGATGTTATTTGAATGTGATTTTTGAACTGTTTATGTGAATCCCACTTCAATAAAGTATGTGTTGGCTCGATTATATGTAATAAACTATAACTATCGATACAGATTTGTAAAATATTAATACAGATTTTGTAATTAAAGAATTTCTAAAATATCAATACAGATCTTGTAATATTTTTTTTTTATTTCTATCACATATTTTGCAACGGATATAGGCGTTGCTCAAATTAACTTATCCGTTGCACAAATTAGACCAGTGCAACGGATGAAAATAATTTGTGCAACGGATATAACCGTGGCACAAATTAATTGTGCAACGGATATATCCGTTGCGCAATATGTTGCGCACATGTGCAATGCCGTTTTTGAAACGGAAATAGACGTGGCACAAAATCTGTGCAACGGATATATCCGTTGCACAAGGGGCGATTTGGCGTAGTGACAGTTCTATGCTCACCTCCCCAGTCAGATTGAATGAACTTGATTTTTCTTCCCAACAATTTTTCTACATGAGCTTTAAATTTGATAAATGTAGGTAAGACTTCAGACTTATAAGCAAGGGGATATAACCATGTAAATCTGCTAAAAGAATCAATAAATGAGACATAATATCTGAATCCATTAACTGAACGAACTGGGGACACCCATACATCAGTGTGAACAAGATCCAGAGGACCATGAATAACATTGGATTCTGAAGCAGAAGGAAAAGGAAGAGCATGACTCTTTGCTACTTGACAATCAGTACAAAATGTAGGTGATAAATACTGAGAAATAAAACCATGTACAGCTGATAAGACATGCTTCAATGTTCTAAAAGCTGGATGTCCAAGTTTATTATGCCACTCTTCTGTTATTTCTCTTGTGATGGAAAAGGCTGCTTTAAGTTCCTCCAAAGTAAACTGAAGGTCATAAAGTCCATCCTTAAAAGGTCCATGAAGAAGCTCTTTGTGGGTAACAATGTCCTTCACAATGAAATGATAAGGATAGAACAAAAAATAGCAGTTATTATCTTTGGAAAATTGATGAACTGATATGAGGTTCTTGGTGATATTAGGCACATGAAGTACATTAGATAGATTAAAACTTAGAAGTATCAGTATGAAAAACAGATGAACCAACATGAGTTATGGCCAAACCTGATCCATTGCCAACTCTCACTTGGTCAGCACCATGATACTCTGAGTGAAGATTGAGATTAGACAAATCAGATGTAATATGGTGGGTAGCACCTGAATCTGGTACCCAGTTCTTAGTGGAGGATGATGAACTTGCACCAGGATCATCACTATAAACAGCAAAGGCTTCTGGTTCAGGACACCAGTAGTCATCAAACTCATCTACAAATTCCTCATTGAACTCATGAAAAACATTGTAAGCCTGAACTGGATTTGATTTAACATATCTGAATCTGCACTCCTTAGCTGAATGACCTGGCTTCTTACAGATTTGACAAGCAATATAGTAATCATATCTAGGTGGAGGATAGAAGTTCATAGCAACTCTACCACCAGAGGGAAACCTACCACCAGAATTGTAAGATCTACCACCACCATTATGATATTTACCACCTTTAGGAGATCCACCACGGAAACTAGTAAATCTACCACCACCACGAGCATTTTGTGGTCTAGAATAACTTGCATATCCTCCATAACCACTAGGAGAAGACCAATTGGAGTTTGAATTAGATGGAAAAGGAGTTGGAAATGTACCTGAATGTGGTTGCATATGTGGAGGTAAATATACAGAATCAGATGAATTTTGTTGTTGATTTTGTTGATGTGCATAATTGGCAGAACCAGTGGTAAATTCTGCTTTAGAATCAGATACAATTCTCGATTCCTCAGATAACAGTAAGCCTAATAGTTCAGATGAAGTAATAAGATCAACATTCTTCAATTGTTGAGTGTTGATTGCAGTTTTGAACGCATTAAACTCAGCAGGTAGGCCTTGTAGAATGTGAAACACTAGATTTTCGTCTGAAATTGGTCTTTCAATTTGAGCAAGCTGAAATGAAATAGATCTCACCTTGTTAAAATAAACTTGCATTAAATCAGCTCCTTTCTTCATATTTCAGATTTGAGCTGCATAAGTCGAGATCTGGTTGTGGCATTGTAATTATGCTCTAATCTTGTCCAAACTTCATGAGAAAAAGTACAATCAACAACCTGAGAGTGGACTTCTTCGGTACACGCAGAAAACAACCAAGAGAGAATCGCATCATCCTGATTTATCCAATTCAAGTATTTAGGATTCTTGATAAATTCAGACTCGGCTTCTTTATTAGCACTTGGAGTAGTCTCTTTATCAGTATTTGTCACTCGAAGATACTTAATAGGACACTGTAAACTTCCAGCAACATACTGGAAGAGATTGTAGCTCCGTAAAGGTGGTACTACCTGTGATTTCCATAGAGCAAAGTTACTGGTATTTAGTTTTGAAGGTGGTTTGAATGTTATTCTGATTATTGGAAGAAGAAGAAGCCATTAATGATGATTTTGAAGTAAAATGGTAAAAGAAAATTTTCAGATCTGATATCAGAGAGGCTCTGATACCATGTTGAGAGATATTTTGTTGTTAAAAACATTCTCTCTCTTTCTTGTTTCATTTCATTTCAATTCATTGTACAAAGTACAGAGGCAGACACACTTTATAAAGGTAGGTGCAACCGACACTACCTGATAACAGACTTAGCCGGTAACAAAAAGTTACAGACTCTCACAACAGACACCTGTCGACTAACAACTAATACATCAAATAATGTTGACTGTGCTTGACACTCTAACATTCTTTAACTTTGTACGTCTTTGATCCCCTGGAGAATACAGAAATTATTTTAATTTGATGTCGCGCTGCTACATCAGTTTTGATGTAGCAGTTCCACACCCCTTGGATGTAGAAGGTGTGGCTTTTATAACCTTTGGATGAAAAAAATGTTTAAATGATACTTAATAATACCACACCACCCCTTCATCCAAGGGGTATAAAGACCCCCCTCTTCATCCAAGGGGTGTGGTGCTGCTACATCAAAATCGCGTCCTGGAGAATACTAGTAATTCTCCGAAGGATAGTTATTTTCATGCTTCGCGTCAGTATAAGGCCAATAAGCTATCATTTTCCACGGTACCATCTGAAAATACTCAACGGAGCAGTCAATTGATTGCTGTTAAAGCATCATGAACATTATGGACATGAGCACCAAATTAACTGGATTGTCAGAGAAATACGTAAAATAAACAGCAAAATGGGCAATTGGTCTAGTGGTATGATTCTCGCTTAGGGTGCGAGAGGTCCCGAGTTCAATTCTCGGATTGCCCCATGTAACTTTTTTTTTTTTTCTTTTTTTTTTT
>JAJJMA010016306.1:0-38558 GCA_023529015.1 Papaver nudicaule | reverse complement strand
TAAAACAAGGAGAGAAAATTAAGCGTTAAGGAAACCAATGTAAATCAAGAAATCGGATTTTACCCAAAATAAAACTCCTCTTCACCGCGTGAAGGTTTTCTCCCATAAATAAAAATCCCTTAAAACAGTAGAAAATATTTAAGGCGGTTTAGGTACTTGGTTGACACGCACAAGTGTGCTTTGGGCATCAGGGATAGCAATGTCTTTTTGTCCGCCCGCCCCCACCCATAAGAGTAGGAAAGCTCCTTACTCATATGGTGGCATTCAACTTTAGTTTTAACCCATATGGGACTAAAACTAAGGACATTTCATTCACTCAAGAAAATGAGTAAGAATCCTAGTGACCCTTAAGTCACAAGATCAATTCACACCAAGACCAAAAAACAAAAACATGAAAAACCCCATTTTCTCCAACAGCAAGACTATAACAAAACAAGAAAAAGTGGTGTGAACAGGCTGAGGAAGAACAAGCTAAGATGGAATCTGAACGTATGGCCAAAGAACAGGAAATTAAAACACGTTTGGATGCTAAAAAATCTGATGAGACTGTGTCTTGCATAGACGGTGCTGTAGTCAGTCATGAACCTGATATCCATATCTTTGCTGAAGTTGAGAGATCAAGTTTGGCATCAAAAGTGACAAAGGGTACTTCTCCGAGAGTGAACAGACCTGCAGATGATAATGTTATCAAAGACAAACAGGCGCCTAAGACAACTGCAACTATTTATAGAAGTCAGGGGAGTAATGTGAAGTTAACTAAACCAAAAAATAGTAGTTTTTAATGCGGACTCTCTTTTGGAATGTAAACGGCATTGCCAGGGTTGATTCCAGATTTAAGTTTAAACAATTATTACGTGATTTCAGGCCTTCTTTAATCTGTCTAGCGGAGCCAAGGGTTTCAGTTACTTGGAATTTTCTGGCTATGTTGAGAGTTGAGCTGGAAGGTTATAGTACAGACGTTATTCATAATTCAACTGATGCCAGGATCGGTAATTTGTGGATATTATGGGCTAATGATATTGATACTCTTGTGGTTATTAACTCTAGCCGACAAGCTATTACTGTAGAGACTGGTGGAGTTCTTGTGTCTTTTGTTCATGCGAGTTCCTTACAAACCGTTCGTAGGAATTTGTGGAGACAGTTAGATTTGGATGTTCTAAATAAGCCTTGGCTAGTTATGGGTGATTTTAACTGCGTTCTTCGAGTCAGCGAGAAGAGAGGTGGTGTTTCTCCTATTACTTCTGCAGTTAATGAATTTAGTGCATGGATGGATGATAATAGCCTTTTTGAAGCAGATGCATTGGGTAATAGGTTTACTTGAGCGAATGGCAGGCACGGTCTTTCTCGTATTGTGGAAAAATTGGATCGTGCTATAATCTATGCTGCTTGGCTAAATACTTTTGAAAATTGGCGGTGTAAAGCTCTTCACTACACCATATTTGGCTGGATGCAACAGCCAGTTTCAGTTGCGTAGTTGACTCGCAACACCAGCGAGCCGTTGCTAAACACGGTGTTTCTAAATTTAGCAACGGTAATGTTGCCGTTGCTTAATTCGAGTAGCAACTGTTTGGCAACGGCTGGGATGACGTTGCTAGATTTTTTGCTCGCAACAGTTCTCAAACTGTTGCTAATTTTTACCAAAAGTAAAAAAAAATAACCAGGTCAAAGAAGACCGACCTTGACTTTGACCTAGTCAGTCTTTGACTTGGTCAGACAAAGGTCAGTCTTGCTTGACCTGGTCAAAACAGCGATTCCCCAACAAATATTATTTCCCTGAGCCACACAGCCTTACCTACAACCAATCTTATTCTTACTAGTACAAGTTCAATATGGATATCATTGTGCTTACAAATTCATGCATACACAACAGCTTAATCATCAAAACTAACATCACGTAATCTATATTTGTAAATTAGATAGCCTCCAACAACAGCCATAGCTAAACTTATGAAAATGCTTCAAAAAAGATGGACATGGGAATTTGACAGTAATTCATACTCAGTGCCATCTCATTTCCTATACAAACAATAATTTGATAATTACAAAACCAACTCTAAAATTAAACAAGTGCAACCCACATTATGCCTTGTCATCAACATAAAACTTATCATCAATGGCTAATGACTTACTTTGTTACAGCTATACCCTGCATCCTTTTGGTCCCTTGCTGCAGATGCAAGCAGTTGAAGTCAATCTAAGCAGTTACCAAATATAAGACAAGCAGTTTATTTTTGGTCCCTTGCTACATTGAGATTCAGTTAACGTACCGGTTTATATCCTGGATAGATGTTGCTAATTGATCACGCAGATGACGGAAGCAATGGAGACCAGCAAGCTCGTCAGTATCCTAACATAGATTGAGAAGATTGAAATTAGAGAAATCGGGACGAAAATAAAAAAGAGGGTCTAGAACATGCACTTCATATAACCATATTTTTACTTGGACATTTATCTCGTGTTTGAATATTGAGTTAAATTACCAGTAAATTCCGCAAATCATCGGTTACATTCAAAGCTCATGCACAATGCTGCTGCAACTAGCTGTAAAAGACATAAAAAATGCTCAGCTACATGGCTATAAAGATTGTAGTTTAGTTTTATATCCAGACATTTGAGCATTGTAGATAACTGAATAACTATACTAGTACCAGTACTCTGCATTGGGAGCAACTCGCTTAGCACCAAGAAAACAAAATTACACCATATGTATTATAAGAACATGAACACAATAAGACAATCTCCTACGGAAAACATTACTTAGATCTCCTAACTGCATACTAACAGGTATTGTGCCTCTATTCCGTTATCCTAACAGACCTACAAGAGACAGAAAAAATAAAGAGCAAGAGAGAGGGATATTGTACCCCGGTTGAATTTTTTATGGACAGTGGAAAAACAGTTAAAGACCTCTTTCAAACCTCTTTGAGTGACAGTGCAGTATATTCATATGATTACTCTATTAGGAACTTTATAATTTTTAAGAAATTGTGACTTCATGGTTAGGAGATAAGAATAACGAAATTACCATATTTGTGACGAACTTTAACAGGAGACACAAGGAACGTTAAAACTTACAGTAGTGAGCCTCTTCATCTAACCATCTTTCACACGCTGACGTAAGTCCTTGCACTCTTCCTGCAAACAACACGATAGCAAGTTGACATGAAAATTCATTCAGTTTGTTGGTGATGGGATCCTCTGGAACTATAACACTTGTAAAAGCTCAAATTGTACTACTCCCTAACCATTATGTGACTACTGGAACAACCCTCGAATTTCCATAAAGGCATCTCAAGTGTACCCACAGTATGTACCGTAATTGAAACTTACTGTGTGACCAAAATATTGAGAAGGGCATCAGGACTAACCTCTCACCTATTCGAAAATGCACTCCTAGTTTATAAAATCATATTGAAATTGATTATTAATAAATCTACAAACACACAAAATCTGAAACCTAAAAAAACTAACAAATGATTCAAATCTGAAACACAGCAGATTCGTGATTACCTGTTGGTTAGTTGTAGTGTTTGCCTTTTAACATAAAATTCTTCAAATCCACTGATTGAAGAAAACCCTACAAAATCAGGAAGAAATCAAATTAAATTAGAAATCAATTAAAATTATAACAAACAACATACAATTGATCTAATTAAACGAAAACCCAACAATCATATACACTTATATAGTCAAAAAAATCATAGATTGAAAATGATTACCTTCTCAACTTATTGAACTTAGTCACTGGTGAACCCAATAAGAAGAAGAGATGAAGAAACAGAAGAGAAGAAGATTAATAGAAGAAGAAGAAGAAGATAAGAGAGTGGTGGTGGTTGTGTTACACAATGATTACATAGAGATCCTAATTTCGTATAACCCTAATTTCGTTCAGAGAGATCTGAAAAGATAATGAAGAAGAAGATCTAAAATAATGTTTACATAAAAACCTAAGATAAAGAAGCAATTTTACCTTGTGATCAGATTCAGAAGCGAGATTAGGAGAAATGAAGTGTAACAGAAAGATTAGATAGAAAAATCGATGCATCGCGAATTTGGATCTACAAAAACCCTAAGTTTTTTTTCAGCTCCCCCTTACGATAATGTTACAGTGTGAAAAAAGAGAGAGATAGAGCGAGGTAATTTCTGCAAAACTTTCTTCTCCAGTCTACTCTCTTCTTTCGTCTTCTTTCTTCTTCTGTATCTTCTTCTCTTTAATGGAGTTTTCCTTTCTATCTTGATTAAACATGAATTAAACTAGGAAATTAAACAAAACCCTAAACAACGACGAACAAACGAAGATTAACCAGTTTCTCTTCTCTTCTCGCAGAAGGATGAATCGGTTTCTCGCAGCAGAGAAACCCTAGCTTATCCTCTTTCAGACAAAAACGATATAATGAAAAATGAAGAGAAAAAAATTAAGTGTGGAGGACTTAACCCTCGACAATTATTGTGGGGTTTAATAAACATCAAAGGTATAACGAAAACCTATACCGTGGGTGTGAAAATAACATAAAGTGTTACCGTGCACGCACGCGGTTCACACACTTAAAACCCTGCTGTTGCCAAGTAGCAACATCAGACCAACAGTTGTGTAGCTAGCAACATCAAACTCGCCGTTGCTAAAATTTAGCAACATACCAAATACAGTTGCGATAACGCAACTGCAGCATTGCCGTTGCTAATTTTTGTTTCTAATCACTGAATATGGTGTAGTGCTTCCAAGGGAAATTTCCGACCATTCTACCTTACTTGGTTATCCTTTTGTTGTTGATAGGCCGAAGAGAACTCCGTTTAGAGTACAGAAGATGTGGTTTAGTCACCCGGATTTTCTTCGTATGGTTCTTGACAGTTGGAATCAAGTCATTTTGGGTTCTCCTGCTTATGTCTTTACGACAAAGCTTAAGAGACTCAAACTGGTTATGAAACTTTGGAATCAGGAGGTTTTTGGAAATATTTATATTCGTCTTAATCAGGCTGAAAGACAATTAGAGGTTGCTACTCTAGTTTCTGATGATGACCCTTCTGATGTGGTAAAGTTTAACAAGGTAAAAGAGGCTAAAGTAGTGGTTCATGACACTAGATGTCAATTGAATACCATGCTTAGGCAAAAGTCCAGGAATCAATGGATAATGGATGGTGCTAGCAACACGAATTTTTTTCATAATAATATACGTATCAGACGTAGTAATAATATTATTTCTGAGCTAGTTGATGGTGATGTTACAATTACAGATCAGAACCACCTGAGAGAGTACATTGTGAATCACTACATTGCAAAGTTTAATGGGGATACTTCTGTTCTTGATGATTCTTTATTTGATATTGAACATGAAGTTATCAATGAGAACGAAAAACTTGCAATGGATGAAATACCATCTGAGGAGGAAATACGTGATGCTGTTTTTGATTTGGGTGCTGATAGCTCCTGGTCCTGATGGCTTTGCCGATTTCTTCTATATACATTGTTGGGATATCATTAAGGATGATCTAATTTCAGCTGTTCTTTTTTGTTGGCAGCAAAAGAAGATTCCAAACGGTGTCAATTCCAGTTTAATCATGCTTCTTCCAAAGGTAAAAGGTGCTAAATACATTAAGGACTTTCGACCTATTGGTTTGAGTAATTTTTTCTTCAAGATATTCACCAAGATTCTAGCCACGAGACTTGGTGGAGTCTTGGATAAACTTATTTCTGATGAACAGGTTGCTTTTATGAAAGGACGTAATATTCATGAAAATATTAGTTTGGCATCAGAATTGATTAACGAAATTGATATCAAACGGAAAGATGGCAACCTTGGTTTGAAACTAGACATCACTCAAGCTTTTGACACTGTTAGCTGGAACTTTGTCATTGAGGTGTTTCGAAGATATGGTTTTTCTGATTCCTGGTGTTCTTGGATCCTATCTATTCTTCGTTCAGCTAGACTTTCAGTGCTGGTTAATGGGAGCCCTGGGGGATTCTTTACTATTGATAGAGGACTGAGACAAGGTGATCCTTTATCCTCTTTGATTTTTGTTCTTATTGAAGATGTTTTGAGTAGAAATATTTCAAAACTCTTCAAAGAACGAAAGATGACTCATATGGTGACTCGAAAAGGTATTTCTCCAACTCATTTATTCTTTGCGGATGATATTATGATTTTTTGCAAAGGTAACATGAAAAGTTTGCATAATTTGGTTGATTTGCTGGAAAAATATCGTCTTGCTTCGGGACAAACCGTGAGTAGACAAAAGAGTAAACTTTATTATGGAGGTGGTTCTTTGAGCAGGAAGAGAGCTATTGTTGATTTTCTGGGAATGGGTTTGGCTTCTTTTCCTGACAGATATTTGGGAGTCAAAGTTATGCCAGGTGCGGTCAAATACAATCATATTTGTAATGTGGTTGAAAAGATCAAGGACCAATTGGCAGGATGGAAAGGTAAACTTTTATCTTTTCAAGATAGGGTGGTGATGGTTAAATCTGTCATAGCAAGCTATTCACTTCACAATATGGCTGTTTATAAATGGCCCTTAAAGTTTGTTCGTCAATGTGAAAAAGCAATTGCAAATTTCTTATGGACGGGTGACTCTACGGTGAGTAAAGCATTAATAGTGGCTTATGATAAGATTTGCTGCCCTTATAAGGAAGGCGGTCTTAGATTCTAGAATGAGGACTATGAACAAGGCTATGTTGATGAAGTTGTGGTGGAATATACGCAACTCAAATAGAGTTTGGGCCAAGTTCTTACGGGCAAAGTTTTTAAAGAAGAACGGAGCAATTGTGGACTATTACTCTAAGTCCTCAATCCTGTCAGGTTTACGTTTGGTGCATAAAATTGTGGATTCTAATACCGCTTCAATCATAGGAGACGGGAGATCCACATCTTTATTCTTTGATACGTGGAGTGAGAAGTACAGTTTAGCTGAATTTTACAACATCCCAAACTATGAACGAAGTAACTTTGTGGATCGCGTTAGTGACTTACTTGTGGATGGCCTTTGGGTCATACCACAGAATATTGCTGACATTATGTGCACTGCAGGTATCCTTTTGGAAAATTTGCCCACGCCTATTGGTGGTAATGACCCTCTAGTCTGGATGCCTGATGACAAAGGAAAGTTTTCTGTCTCTTCGGCAAGAAACCATATACGCAGCCAGTTTGATACTTTTGGGAATGCAAGGTTGCTGTGGCGTAAGGAGATTCACCCTTCACTAGGAGCACAGAACTGGAAGATTGAACGTGGAGTGTGTACTACAATGGACGTTGCCAGTAGGCGATTCAAGATTCCAATGGCCCGCTGGTGTTGTGTATGCAAGAAAATGGAAGAAACCCTTGAACACCTGCTATGGAACTGTGAGTATGCTGTAGAAATATGGAACTGGATTCAAAGTATTTTTGGGATTCAACCCATGTATGGACTGTCAGACTGTTATACTATGGCTGGGAATAGGAGTTGCATTGTGAAAGAGCTGTGGTTGTTAACTATTTTGGTTGTTAGAGCAGAATTATGGAAGCACCGTAATGGAATTATCTACGAGCAGCGAAGAATGACTACACATCAGTTTAAATTACGTATCTTTCAGTTGATTTATGAATTCAGTAATAGAATTCAAGGCTATATGTATAACGTTGTGGAAGATTTACTCTTGCTGGAATTTTTCAAGGTAAAGCATAGGGTGGTGAGAAGTTCAGATCCTTTCCCTTGTTTTATGAACCTCCAGAAAAAAACGAACTGGTTTTGTGCTGTGACGGGTCTGCGGAAGAGAACCCGGGTCCGGCTGGGTTGGGAGTAGTGGCGAGGGATTCAGACTCGATGGTTTTAGGTGCTGTTTGTATGGGCCTGGGCTTAACTACAAATTTTATGGCGGAAGTGATGGGTATTCTTTACGGTTTGGAGTGGGCTGCGAAATTCGGGTATCGGCGTATAAGGATTAGAGCAGACTCACAAGGTGCTATACAGGCTTTCCAAAATGGTGTGGTCCCTTGGATTATTTTTAGTAGGTGGAGAGCTATAAAGAAGTACTATGAACATATCATTTTTGTGCACACATACAGAGAAGTAAACTTTGCAGCAGACAAGATGGTTAAACGGGGAAGTAATCTCCAAGAGAGAATGGTTGAATCTTTCGAGGGTAGACCTTTTTTCCTTACATCTATTGAGTTCCCCAATGTACCTTATTTTTGTTTCCCATAGTTTTCAAGTTTTTGGGACACCATGTCTCTTTTCTTGAAGCTATTTATATGTAATACATTCATGTAACATTATGATTTTTAATACAATTTTGGGATTTATCAAAAAAAGCATAGCTCAATCCTTAGACTATTCTCATTGGTTTAAATGGCGATTGCCTGGCTCAATCCTTAGACCAAACCTAAAAGAGATATACAAGCTTATCGCTTAATTCTCTATTTTTATGCAAAGTCCTAAGCTCACCAGTAAATGGTACGACTTGCACTTAGTCAGCTTTGACTTAACACATATTCAACACTTAAACAAATCTTATGAGAATCAAGTAAGTTACATGGGGGATATTTTTTAGGGTTTTGGTTTGGCGGTCTACGGCACGTGTGATTGCAACGGCTCAATCACACAACGGGAAAGAAAGCTAAGTCGGGTGAACGTTGCTGAAAAGAGGGGATGAGAAAGTGGGTTGTTAGTCTTCCCTAATATTAGGCGCAAGACTCTTAACAACTGGTCCCACTTACTCCACACTCCCACTCTTCCACTTCTTCCACTTCTTACGAGATCAGTTGGAATTCTATTGCTATAAATAGGTCACTCGACCAGTTTGGAAAACAGAACAGAATAATCATTTCAATTCAGTGCAGTGCAATTAATTCATCTCATCGATAATTGGTTAAATCTTCTCATTCAACATTCAATATCTAGTGAGAACTGAATATCCATTCTTTTAGCAACTTTATTCACAACATCACAAAAATCATAGCAATTCTCTGATCTCATCTTTCTCGGCTTCCCTCCCTTAAACCAACCCTATTTCCTCTTCTTGTAACTGAAGCAATACTCGAACGACTATTTCTTGGTTTAGGCGAGTCTTGTTCGATCTTGACCTCTCGAATACCAGTACAACTTCATATTACATCATTACACTTCACACTTTACCCCTCAGATTCTCTTTATTGTTTTACACCTAAAACACCAGGTGGTGATCAAAATGCTACAGAATCCCTCTCCGACATATACTCATGTTTGGGACACTTTCGCTCCTTCATAACTTTACAAACCTCTTTTAGTTGCTTAATGAATCCGACCTTTCGAAAAAAAAAAAACTTGCAGGTACCTAAATCTTACCTTAACAAGTTCGACTTCTCTGCAAAACTTCCAAACATAAAGAAGTCTTTCTATGTATGAAACCGAGTCCAAATTAAGCATACCACGAAAACGTTTTCTTCTGAAAGTATTGCCAATGGTCCATGCTACATCCAAATCAAATCAATACATAGAATGTTTTTAATATTTTGAAGATGAGAAAGGATCCACTCACACCCTTATTATCACACTATCTCACATTTTCGGCACCATTTTTCTATTTAAACGCTAACGATTTTGAAACCAACTTTTTTAGTATATATTCCTCTCATAAAGCTCTACATTCCCACAAAAAATGAGAACATTCCGCGATGTATGCACCAACATTTTCTACTTTGAAAACCAACCGTTAAAATTCAACGCATTTCAACGGTTGAAATTAATATTAGTAGATAGTGAACTTAGTGTTTCGGAAAACGTTCATTTTTATAGGAATGTAGAGCTATGTGAGAGGAACATATTCTCAAAATCTTAGCTCCAAATTCGTTGGCACGTAGATTTTAGAAAAAAAAATGTGTCGAAAGTGTGATAGTGTAATAATATGAGTGTGAGTGGGTCATTTCTCTTTGAAGATAAAATAAATGGACCCGATTCTTACTTCATCTTATTAACCTGGCTAAATTTGGTCCCATAGGGGAGTATTTGGCCCCATTGAATAAGTTAAAATAGGGATGTTTTGAAGTAAAATCAGAAAATCCCTTATATAAAAAGACTCTTCTACCTTTTCTCTATTAGTTGCTAATGAGGTGATTAAAGTCTAAACAAGATTAATTAGTCTTAATTCTCATATGTAAAAACAAGATTAAACATGATCAAACATGAGAATCACCGAAGTTTTTAAACCAAAATCTTGAATCTGAACAACGCACAATCGGTCTATATATATAGAAACATAGGCCGATTATGTTTGTGTTCTCGAACAATCGGTATATATTGGTACCCGAATATGCCGATTATTGTCAATCTACCCAGAAATTTAAACAAATCAATCGGTGTACACATACACATATATTGGCCGATTACAGTCTTTAAAGGTATAAATTCTTGAAGTATAATCGGTGTACTATAATGAACATAAAAGCCGATTATGTGCAAAAAAAAAATAGACAGAAGATACAGATATTTGAGCGTATTTAATCGGTGTATCCCAAGACAAACATGTAACAATTCAAAAGAATGGATTTTTCATGTAGTCAATAATCGTTTTTGGAAACCAAAATTATAGAACGATTATGTACTCCAAAATTTTTTGAAGTAAATATGCCAGAGAATCGTTCAATCTATACACAATCATAAACTGATTCTGGCCATAAAAACTGACGGAAATCTAGGGAAACAAGCCACATTCATTCACATAAACTAGCAATTGTAGATGGTGAAAAATTGAAGAGGGATAAAAACGTAAAATGACCCTCTGATTATGCCTTGCCAAGAGGCGATTGCCTACTCAGCCATATCTCTATAGCTCAGAATACAACATGTTCTGCAAGCTGAATATGTTCTCTATGATTTCTCTCTTATAGCTCTCGGGTGGAGAAAATAATATCATAGTGCAATGCTTAATAACCCACTAACTCGTAAAACCACCAATTTACTTCATGACGACATCACTTTGAATTCCTCAGCATCAGAACTAAATTGCTCACTGGTACCATGGTGGAGAATTAACAGAGACGCATCCTCATGGATTTCCTCTTAAAGTACGACTCAACATCTGAGTCTCAATGAAAACCTCAGAAACATTGTAGCTCTACGCCTGTCCAGAGCTCTCTGAGAAGTACACAGCAACCTATACACACTTAGACAGACCATAACCTAAACATGGATTGGCCTCGTATGCCATGGCTAAGCATGCCATGACCTAAAAATACGCCATAGCCCAAGTGCACAAACACGCCATAGCCCAAGTGCACAAACACGCCATAGTCGAAATGGCTTGGCCTGATACGCTACAAAAAAATATGCCTTGGCCAAAAGTCCATGACACCATATTCATGGCGCCACAAAATAGCTGGCCTTGGCTAAAAGGCCATGGCACCATATTCATGGCGCCACAGAATGTCTGGCCTTGTCCATAAGGCCATGGCGCCATGCCCATGGCGCCATATCTATTTTGGCCAAGGCCGTAGCCATAGAGCCATGGCCACACATGCACATTCTTGCCAAGTTCAAGTCATGGCCGTACTACGAACACATGGCCACACAACATTATTTGTAGTTCAACTTAATACAATTACGCAACATCTTCATATTACACGAGATATCAAAACATCACACTGTTTTAGGTGTAAAACAATAAAGAGAATCTGAGGGGTAAAGTGTGAAGTGTAATGATGTAATATGAAGTTGTAATGGTATTCGAGAGGTCAAGATCGAACAAGACTCGCCTAAACCAAGAAATGGCCGTTCGAGTATTGCTTCAGTTACAAGAAGAGGAAATAGGGTTGGTTTAAGAGAGGGAAGCCGAGAAAGATGAGATCAGAGAATTGTTATGATTTCTGTGATGTTGTGATTAAAATTGCTAAAAAGAATGGATATTCAGTTCTCACTAGATATTGAATGTTGAATGAGAAGAGTTAATCAATTATCGATGAGATAGATTGATTATACTTGCACTAAATTGAACTGTTGAACTTGTCTGTTCTCTTTTTCCAAACTGGTCGAGTGACCTATTTATAACAATAGAACTCCAACTAATCTCGTAAGAAGTGGAAGAAGTGGAAGATTGGGAGTGTGAAGTAAGTGGGGCAAGTCTTGCGCCTAATATTAGGGAAGAATAACAGCCCACTTTCTCATCCCCTCTTTTCAGCAACGTTCACACGACTTAGTTTCTTTCCCGTTGAGTGATTGAGCCGTTGCAATCACACGTGCCGTAGACCGCCAAACCAAAACCTTAAAGAATATCCCCCCAAGTAACTTACTTGATTCTCGTAAGATTTGTTAAGTATTGATTTATTTGTTAAGTCAAAGATGACTAAGTGCAAAGTCGTACCAATTACTGGTAAACTCAGGACTTCGCATAAAAATAGAGATTTAAGCGATAAGCTTGTGTTCTCTTTTAAGTTTGGTCTAAGGATTGAACCGGGCAATCGCCATTTAAACCAATGAGATAAGTCTAAGGATTGAGCTATGCAATCTCCATTTAGACTGAGAGGATTTCAGCAACTCTCTGTGGCAATAGTCAAGTAAATACGACTTTCGATTTGCCATAAATATGAGAAATTGGCTTGTGGCATATAATGCACCAATTCCCTGAGTAATAAAGACATATGAATGTCCAAAATAATATAAGTCATAGCCATGAGCCATGATTAAGAATTGTAGCACTGATTATAGAAGCAAGTCCATAATCAGGAAACCAGGCGAGTGATGCTAACACAGCGTAGCCACCACCAAGAATACATGAATGTTTCCAATTCAAGACCTAAAGATAGGCCACATGAATGATAATAATCTATGTTGCATAGCATAATAATCTTATTAGAAATTTCGATATAGGATGTATGAGGATGGACCATAACATTACGTCATATTCAGATTTCTGGACAGTTTGCACGTCATCCATTCCAAAAATCACCCAGGCCAGCCTATATTCGCTAAAATCACAAAAGTTTAGTATGTTATGGGGAACTCATAGAGGAGAAACTTTCGTGAAGGAAGTTTCTCCGGATTATTCACGGATTGGGCCGTAAAAATCGTCCTTTGAGGCAATTCGTAATCTGCCAGATTTCCGAATTTGATTAGGAGACTAGAATATCGTGGATTCAATAAAGTCCATAATCATCTCGGACTTGGATCAGTGGGATCCATAAGTAGAGGCAACTCCTGAATGAATAAGTGGGACCCTCAATCTATGGTGAGTGATAAAAAGTGGACCCTACCATGGTTTTGTAGGCGACCTATGAAAGTGGGGTCTACAATAAGAGTTGCGCTAGCAACAAAAGTGAGGCCACGACATGGATCACGGCTAAAGGCCCAAAAGTGTAGGGCCGTGGCATGAGCCACGACCAAGACCAAGCTAGGGACGCAAAGGAAGGAGATATATTAGCTCTAGGGAGGCAAGGGATGGTCGTGTGGGCCTCCATGGACGTGAGCTAGGGGGATGCGTGAGATCAAGCAAGGCTAGGGAGGAGATATTTTAGCTTGGGGAAAGCAAGGGAATGGCGTGGGCTAGAATGGGATGGGCCACCCATTCATGGACTTGAGGTAGGCGAGCCAAAAGATGAGATTTTTCAGGACAAGTGAGGGGCGTGAGCTAGGGAGAAGTTTTAGCTAGGGAAGAGGAGGGACGTGAGCTAGGGAGAAGTTTTAGCTAGGGAAGAGGAGGGACGTGAGCTAGGCAAGGCTAGCTAGGTCGTGAGATTGGACACGAGGCTGGACGAGACGCGTGTATGAACATAAGCTAAGGCGCGTGCACAGGCACATGCGCATGCATAAGCTAAAGCGCGTGCGCAGGCACAAGAGCATGCATATGTATTTTACGCGTAGGCTAGGAATGTGGACCAAGCTACTAGGCTATGGTCGTGAAAGATCAAAATATGGCTATGGTGACCAAATTTCGTATCCCTGTTGTAAAATAAATTCATACCTTGTCTCGAGCTATTCCAGGATGCCAAAAATTGATGCAAAATTACTCTTGCAACCTCCTCGCCAAAAACCACCATCAACATTTAGTCCCCTGCGTAGCATGGAACCGTGAGTGTTCCAGGGTGAGCATAAGTTGATGGACTAGCCACGTCTGCATAGACCCTTTAATCACGAACATGAAGCCCAAACAGGGCCTAAAGACCAAGCCCGCTCGAACAATATCCAGTCCTAGCCAGATTAGGACTCCAATCCTTGGACGCGTGCATATATATATATCTCTCTCTTTTTTTTTTTTTTTTTTTTTTTTTTTTTGTGCGTGCGTGCGTGAGCTCCTGTCTCCCCTATTTTCTCGAGCTTGTTCTTCCCCTTTCCCACAAACACAGAATTTTGTAGACCGGAAGATTAAGATGGCTGACAATGAATCCCATAGTTCTTCTCATGTTGGTGATGATGCTATCTCCAACACAGCTCCAAAAGAAGTTCTTCACATCAATGACGAATTTGAAACTCGTTTGGCTAGTTTAGCTCAAGTTGCACTTCCCCAGAATCAAGCTAAATCCTTCCAAGTAATCCTAGTACTCCAATGGTTATTATCCCATCACGGGTAACTCGCTTCTGTCTGCAGTGCTTCCAGCATTATTTACCGTTCTCCATAGAAACCAATTGACTCATGGCCCCTGTACCTCCAGAAGATGCTTGACATCCCAGCTGTTAAGGTAATTTTAGAGAATGCCAGAAACTTTCATGCTGTAAAGAGTTCGAATGCTTCCTTCATAATTAGGGATAGACATGCTTTAGCTGCTCTTCTGACCCGTTGGTGTGGTGGTACAAACTCGTTCATACTCGCATGGGGAGAGCTCGTAATTTCACTGGAGGATGTGGTAGCACTATTGCGACTCCCAATTAATAGAGAGTTCAATATTATCCTGAATGCGACTGAAAAAGAGGCGCAAACTTATCTGACAAACATTGCTGAAACTCTGAACAATCATGACAATGCTTATGCCTCATGGATGACTCACTGGTCAAAACCCAGTAATGACTGCACTTCGTTATTGTCCGTTGCTGCGTTCCTCGCACTTTGGTTATCAAAAGACGTCTTTGAAAACCATCATGGCTACAAGAAGCTGAAATTTATGCTTATCCCTTACGCCATAAGATTGGCTCGAGGTATTCCCGTACCCATTGGCTCTTTGTTTCTTGGTACCTTGTATACACAGCTCTCTGCTTTGTCAGCACATATGAAGCTTTCAAACGGTGCTGCAAAGGTTGATACATTTATACCAACAAACTTCATACAAGCTTGGATGTATGAGCATTATCCTGGTTATGCCCCAAATTTGTCTTCAAAAGACAAAGCTTTGTCAGATCATGCTCGAATTGTTCGTTGGATGAATAAGACCACTTCGAAGGATTTTCTTGCATTTATGGATGACGAGAAATCAGTGGTTTTCCGTCCATGGACTTCAATCCCCGAAGGTGTAGCTCAACTTCGATCATTTGGTGATGCTCCAAGTAATATTCCAGCAAAGGTTCTTTCTGTAGATGGATTTCCTACTGAGCGGAGAAAATTTTCATGATAAGTTGTTGTAGTGGTTACCTCCTCGGTATTAGTGAAGAAGGACGCTACACTACCAAAGCATATAATATTGACCGGGGAGCTCGTCAGATGAGTTTTGACCAGGATGTCCCATTACAGCGGGGTGTCCCTCCGAAGAATATCCAGGAAGTTCCCACCAAATTACTCAATCCCGTGTTATTCCACTCGGGGAAAAGAGTACCATCGATTACCGAAGCAGACATGCAATTTTGGAACAACCAAATAAAGTTTTATAGAGACTTCATGGCTCTTCCTAAAGAAGTATGCGCAATTCCCTCCAAAGACGACTTGACACCATACCCTTTGCTTAAATTTTCCACTCTTAAGCGCAAAATAGGAGATATGAATGATCTGGTAATTACCTTGAACCTTTGAATACTTGCATAATCTTGATTTACGATGATTTTGACATCTCATTCATGTGTCTTGTGCAGAAACATTCGTCACCTAGCCCGAAGTTTGCCAGTTCTGCGACACAGATGTCTATATCTTTTGGTAGTCATCTTTCGGGAGAATCATCACTCTTCCAAGCTAAGAACAGCTCCATGGCGGCTCCTTTAAGTGTTGATCAAGTCCCCAATCAACTTGCAAAGGATTGGGTAAAGGTAAGATTTCATCCCGTCAGCTATATTTTCACTTTTAGTAGAAAAGTAAAAATCCCGTCAGATTTTCCTGTTTCGAGTCGCGTCACGAGAATGGCCATAAAATCCTCATCCGATGGCGGATTTCGATGGTTGACCCCAATTTAGAAAAAGGACTTCAGTAGCTTTCACCTTAAAAAAGAAAATCTGAATTTCATGCATTTTTGCTCGTTATTTTATGTGCCACAAGTTGGCGCAACGTCCAGAAATATTGCAGACTGCACGCTGTTCAGTAGAAAAATCATTCCGGCCAGTAGATTTCTTCAAAAATTAAGCCCTTTTAGCACGTGATAGAAAACATCCATATGAATAACTTTCATGAAGGAAATTCTTTCATATCTCTTACGGATTTGTACAGTTTTTGAGGTTTCCACTGTACTTCGTAAGAATTCAGACGTCAGAAAATTCCTTCTTTAAAGAACGTCGTGAATCCTTTGTAATATCTTCTTTTGATGACATTTATCCTTTATTTGATGTATGATGGACCTGATACAGGAGTCGAGGAGTTTTCATTTGCTCCCTTAGGGCAAAGCTCTATTCTCAATGAATCATCTCCGAATACACCATGCAAATCCGCTGACATGATTACTGAGCAGAATAAAAGTGGAGATTCCACAGGGCCTAAATCCTCCGTGACACAGGTTACTTTTTGTCAACTCCTTCAATTCGAAATAAAATATTTAGTATTTTATTCTCACCTTATTTGCTCTTGCAGCCCTCTGAGGATAGTGAAGAAACGAATGACAGCTACTTCGTTGGTAAAAAGATTAGTGATGGTCAAAACCTCAGTAAGGATTTTGACCATGTTGCTGATGAAAACCTTCCTATGGTTGAGGTAAACTCGATCATCTTCTTATGTTAAGCTTTCATCACATAGCTTGAAACATATTATTAAACTTCTGTTTGCTTTGAACTTTCTTTCAGTTCGTCGATAATGAAACACAAGCCTACGAGAATACCAACATTGTTGGCGTAGATGCTCCAACTATGTGGATCCTTCAGGAATTTCCACATGCTGGTGTGGCATATGATCCTCCCCATGAAACGACTCTTCCTGGTCATAAACTAGTGAGAGGATTTAATGTCCCAGAGGAACACGTCCCACTGTATAACAGGATATGGAACCGCTATGGTCACTTTATTATTGCTGGCAAGAGCATCCATTTCTGTACACTCATAGGTATTGTGGCTGACCTCATGAGATTGATTTCGAAAATGGATGCCACCCCACTAAAAGATGTGACCAATGAGGTGTTAGATGAAGCAGAAGAGCTGATTGCTACATTCGAAACCTTCAAACTCAACTTGTCGTGGCTTCAGGCAAGAATCCAATACGTCCGAACAAGGCGTGCTGTTGTTGGCAGATTCACCTATGATTTGGTGAAACAAGAAGAGAGAAATTATGCTGCTAAAACTAAAGAACTCCGTAAGTTGGTTGAAGAGGTGAAGAAGAAGGCTGCTAATATTGCTCTAATAAAGAGCTTAGCTGATGAAGGAGCAAAATCTTCACTAGATGGTTGTTTCTGAAGAGCTTCAGGAGCAAAACATTTTCTCAGTAGAATTTTATTTTGCTTTTATGAACAAAGGGTTTGTAGGAATTGATGGTTTTGAACTCATAGGTTTTGAATTTGAATTTTGAATTAAATTGCTGAAAGGCAAGAGATTGCTTGCACTTTTCTTTTGAAGGAATTGGAAATTACAGGAAATAAATAAACTCTAGTGAATTTTCATATCTTCTTGAGCCATTTGCCATTGATCACCATATTTGAGAGCCTCTCATGTATTGCACTTATCATGTATCGTGCATTAGGCATGACTCAAGATATGACATAAGGCCCTTCCCAGTTTGGTGTGGACCCCGAAATAGAAGCTCATTTTCGATTAGTGTGCCGCATAACCTTATCCCCTTCTTGAAAAGCCTTAGGCACCCATGACATCTCAGGTGTCTTTCGCTTATATGACCGTTGTTTTACCTGGGCCTACTTTTCTGTAGATGTGGCCTTGACTTCCTCACGAGGTGTCTCAGAGGGTTTGATAGACTTGATGCAATCAAGTCCCCATGTCAGAGAATTATCCAGTGTTTGTGTAGGGACACGTTGGATAAGATTCCCATTAACTAAATAATTCTGAATAAAGTATTTCAAATCACTTTCACGTACCTCTTTGAATATCACCAGAGTTTCGGACCCCACATGGTACTCCAGCTTTCCCACGTTGCAGCTTTCTTGGTCAAACATGAACTCTTGGCCCTTGATGATTACTGGTGAGATTGTAGGCACAAATCTCTTCCCATGGAGCCAGGGACGCCCCAAAATCATATCATGCTCCTCATCCTCTTTGATTACATGGAACTTTTCTTTGGTGCGAGTAGAGTCCACCTTTAGATCCAAAGTAACATGACCATATATATCTTGGAGATTTCCTTTTGAATCTTTCGTCACTGTAGGATAATAGATGACATCCCGTCTGGAAATCCCAATTGCTTGAAGTGTTTTGATTGGAATTAAGTTAACCATAACACCAGCATCAATTTGAACTTTCTTGAAATTTGTACCTTTGAGACGAGCAGAGATAAGTGGTATTGGGACGCGCTTTCCTGCCATCATCTCTGGTGTAACTTCATTAGGCTTCGATTGAGTTTCTTCATGTCTTTCAGGTACATGTATTTCTTTGCCTCTAGCAATCCAGTTGAAGGCTGCGAAAATGTTTCTTCGCTGGCTCTTGGAAAAATGCAAGAGCTCGCATAAATTCTCCATCAAATAATTAGCAGTTTGCTTGACAGATTCTCCGGAGATGGTGAAATTTCGAATGTTGGGTTGATGTTCACGCTGAGGTTGATGCTGAGGGAGTGGATTCTTATGCACACCCTCAGTCCCCAAGTTCAACTCCCCTGACTCGATCTTTTCATTGAATATTTGCTTGAGTCGATGACACTCGCTGGTGGGATGATTGACGAATCTATGAAAATGACAATACTTGGGATCCGTCATTTCTTGTGCTGTAGGCTCCCTCCGTACAGGAGGTAACTTGATAACACCATCTTCAATCCATGCTTCCAGGAGCTCTATCACTTCATCCATTGTACAAGGGAAATCTGGAATTTTAGGAAATTCCCTTTGTTGTCGTGGTGCCTTTGGTGTAGGAGTATTAGCCGGGACCCGCGCAGGAGTCTAAGATTGAGTTGGGACCGCACGTTTCAGTTGTGGGGCCTCAAGAGCAGGCGCCTTCCTCTTAACACCTTCAGTGACAGCATGAACTGAGGGAAGAGAGCTATATTGCTTGTTGACGAGTTGGTTGTTGGCACGTGTCTCACTACGACTTTCTTCAACCTTTACAGGCCTGGGCCTTTCTAGTAACGCAGGTGCAGTAGTGGCGGATCGTTTGGCAGACTTATGGAACTTGGTGAAATTGTTAATCTCCAGATTCTCCAATAAGGCCCGATATACTGGTATCATTCCATTGATGCAAAGCTCCACCAACTGCAACTCTGTCACGTTTGGATCATTGCAATCCACTGCACGAGTTCTGAACCTCGTCACATAATCATCTGGATGTTCATTGTTTCGCTGATAAAGTCTTCCCAAATCAGAGAGAGTGAGTTGCTCAGACACAAAGAAGTACTTCTTGAGGAAAGCATTAACCATCTGGCTCCAACTGAGAATACTGTTGGGAGCTAGATTATTATACCAAGTGTATGCCTTTCCCGTCAGAGATTTCGAGAATTCTTTGAGACATACAGATTGATTTCTTTCATACACTCCGAATGATTCTAGGAAACGAGATATATGTTCTCGAGCATTCCCAATACCATTATACATTAAGAATGAAGGTGTGACATATCCTTCTGGAAGAGATTCACGTTGAACTTCAATTGGATATGGAGGTTGATGACGATGAAACAAATCTGAATTTTCCACGCTCTGAGCTAGTAGGAGATTCTGTAAATCTTCACGAGTGACAAAGTTGTGTTGAGAACCCGTGCTTGGTCCACGTGTGGTGTGGACATGAGTATCCTGATCATCAGGGATAACGTGAATTGGAGAGGGACCCATCCTGTTGATGTTAACAGGGAGTTCCATACGAGTTAGCCCTGGATTTGTTGGTGGCGTCAACTTTTCTGAGAGAATCTTGTTGAGTCTTCATAGGTGAGCCCTCAGTACTCCTTGTTTCTCCAGTGCGGGGCCCAAAGAGAAAAGCTTCTGTGCGGCTTGAGATAGGAGTGTAAGGAGTTGGGGAGGTGGTAGTAGTGGTGGTCCCCACGATATGAGAGGGGGGAGATGTGGTAGTAGAGGGTAAGGATGAGGTGGACCCCACAACATGAGGTTGGGCGTCCATGAAGGATGAGGTGGACCCCACATTAGGGTTTTGAGACGTGAGGTTATTCACGTTTTGGATGGTGGGCCCAGCAAAGCTGGTGACGCCCCTAGTTTGGGTGTTGGTGGCCCCACTTGTGACAGATGAAGTTGTGGGACCACTGGTGATATTTGGAGAATTCGTGTTCTCTGAACTCTGCCTCCTAGTTTCAACCATCTTTTCTTACAACCGAGATAATGACCTCCCACTGTGGTCGCCAAATGTTTTAGGTGTAAAACAATAAAGAGAATCTGAGGGGTAAAGTGTGAAGTGTAATGATGTAATATGAAGTTGTAATGGTCTTCGAGAGGTCAAGATCGAACAAGACTCGCCTAAACCAAGAAATGGCCGTTCGTGTATTGCTTCAGTTACAATAAGAGGAAATAGGGTTGGTTTAAGGGAGGGAAGCCGAGAAAGATGAGATCAGAGAATTGTTATGATTTATGTGATGTTGTGATTAAAATTTCTAAAAAGAATGGATATTCAGTTCTCACTAGATATTGAATGCTGAATGAGAAGAGTTAATCAATTATCGATGAGATAGATTGATTATACTTGCACTGAATTGAACTGTTGAACTTGTCCGTTCTCCTTTTCCAAACTGGTCGAGTGACCTATTTATAGCAATAGAACTCCAACTGATCTCGTAAGAAGTGGAAGCAGTGGAAGAGTGGGAGTGTAGAGTAAGTGGGGCAAGTCTTGCGCCTAATATTAGGGAAGAATAACAGCCCACTTTCTCATCCCCTCTTTTCAGCAACGTTCACACGACTTAGTTTCTTTCCCGTTGAGTGATTGAGCCGTTGTAATCACACGTGCCGTAGACCGCCAAACCAAAACCTAAAGAATATCCCCCCAAGTAACTCACTTGATTCTCGTAAGATTTGTTAAGTATTGATTTATTTGTTAAGTCAAAGATGATTAAGTGCAAAGTCGTACCAATTACTGGTAAACTCAGGACTTCGCATAAAAATAGAGATTTAAGCGATAAGCTTGTGTATCTCTTTTAAGTTTGGTCTAAGGATTGAACTGGGCAATCGCCATTCAAACCAATGAGAGAAGTCTAAGGATTGAGCTATGTAATCGCCATTTAGACTGAGAGGATTTCAGCAACTCTCTGTGGCAATAGTCAAGTAAATACGACTTTCGATTTGCCATAAATATGAGAAATTGGCTTGTGGCATATAATGCACCAATTCCCTGAGTAATAAAGACATATGAATGTCCAAAATAATATAAGTCATATCCATGAGCCATGATTAAGAATTGTAGCACTGATTATAGAAGCAAGTCCATAATCAGGAAACCAGGCGAGTGATGCTAACACAGCGTAGCCACCACCAAGAATACATGAATGTTTCCAATTCAAGACCTAATGATAGGCCACATGAATGATAATAATCTATGTTGCATAGCATAATAATCTTATTAGAAATTTAGATATAGGATGTATGAGGATGGACCATAACATTACGTCATATTCAGATTTCTGGACAGTTTGCACGTCATCCATTCCAAAAATCACCCAGGCATACTCGCTAAAATCACGAAAGTTTAGTATGTTATGGGGAACTCACAGAGGAGAAACTTTCGTGAAGGAAGTTTCTCCTGATTATTCACGGATTGGGCCGTAAAAATCTTCCTTTGAGGCAATTCGTAATCTGCCAGATTTCCGAATTTGATTAGGAGACTAGAATATCGTGGATTCAATAAAGTCCATAATCATCTAGGACTTGGATCAGCGGGATCCATAAATAGAGGCAACTACAGAATGAATAAGTGGGACCCTCAATCTATGGTGAGTGATAAAGTGGACCCTACCATGGTTTTGTAGGCGACCTATGAAAGTGGGGTCTACAATAAGAGTTGCGCTAGCAACAAAAGTGAGGCCACGACATGGATCACGGCTAAAGGCCCAAAAGTGTAGGTCAGTGGCATGAGCCACGACCAAGACCAAGCTAGGGACGCAAAGGAATGAGATATTTTAGCTCTAGGGAGGCAAGGGATGGCCGTGAGCTTGGAATGGCCGTGTGGGCCTCCATGGACGTGAGCTAGGGGGATGCGTGAGTTTAGGATAAGCTAGGATGGGCGTGAGCTCAAGCAAGGCTAGGGAGGAGATATTTTAGCTTGGGGAAAGCAAGGGAATGGCATGGGCTAGGATGGGATGGGCCACCCATTCATGGACTTGAGCTAGGCGAGCCAAAAGATGAGATTTTTTAGGACAAGTGAGGGGGGTGAGCTAGGGAGAAGTTTTAGCTAGGGAAGAGGAGGGACGTGAGCTAGGGAGAAGTTTGAGCTAGGGAAGAGGAGGGACATGAGCTAGGCAAGGCTAGCTAGGTCTTGAGATTGGACACGGGGCTGGACGAGACGCGTGTATGAACATAAGCTAAGGCGCGTGCACAGGCACAGGCGCATGCATAAGCTAAAGCGCGTGCGCAGGCACAAGCGCATGCATAGGTATTTTACGCGTAGGCTAGGGATGTGGACCAAGCTACTAGGCTATGGTCGTGAAAGATCAAAATATGGCTATGGTGACCAAATTTCGTATCCCTATTGTAAAATAAATTCATACCTTGTCTCGAGCTATTCCAGGATGCCAAAAATTGATGCAAAATTACTCTTGCAACCTCCTCGCCAAAACCCACCATCAAGACACACGTGGGGATAACTTTAGGGGTATTAGTCTGGCGGTTTACGACAGTTAGAAAGAAATTGATGGAGATGATGACAATTACGAAAGATGGTGCTGAGCGGACATTGAAAAAGCAAGGGTACCGAAATACAACCAACTTTTCGTTTGGGCTCGTGAGACTTATGGTCAGATCTGGACGATCTCAAAAATCAATATCCAGATCCGTTAACCTGAGTTTGGATCTCAAAGGATCAGTCCAACGCAAGACAGGGTCTTGGTTAATCCAATATTGAGGACAACGATCAGGTTTGTTAACAACGTACTTCTCGTGTTTGCTTTAATTATATAATCAGAGAATATAATGCGGAAAGTAAAGCACACAAGACACCAGAGATTATTTTAACGAGGAAACTACGACCTGTAGAAAAACCTCGGGACCTCGTCCAGATTGAACACCGCACAGTACAAACTGTCTACAAACACTAGCCTACTATAAGACTTCGGTCTGGGATGTAGCAGAGACCAATTCCAACCCTCCAAGCGAACTGGCTACTGTCGCACTCCTTACGTCTCTAGATCCCCCACAGATCGTCACGCACTTGATTCCCCTAGATGACGTCCTTTACAGGCCTAGGAGTTGCTTTAACTGCTGTTAAAGGCTTGTGTCAACAATTCCGGCTTTGCAACCTCAATTATCGACTGTATGTTTGAACTGTCCTCTATCAGTTTGACATACACAAAGTGACTTCCTTCGGATTGCTCCAGGTCATACGGAAATCTACTTACAAGCGGGGGCTGACAAGTAAACCGAGTAAACTATGCCCAACTTGTCTCTACCTCAGTTGTAAAGGAAGAATCACTTAAGAAACTTATACAACTTAAGCTAACTAGGTCTTACAACACCGAGTGCAGCCGTGCGTTGCTTCCTTTCGAAACCCTGTGTGTAACGTATCAGTTCTTGAATGGCCTTATATCAGAAGAGAAGTACCGTAGAATAGACAAGAACGTGATCAGGTTACTCCGATTTCAACCACTAAGGTCTCAATCTCCTACATGTGCTTCCCAACTCTCAAGAGAAGTCTTTATAGTCGTAGGTAAAATCCCAAGAGGAACTGCTACATAATAGAGGATGACTATACCACAACAAGCATTCACCGAAGTGAAAAGAGTTTTACGATCACTTCCCAAAGGACCTTCACGTATGCTTGATGCTTGCGGTATTCGTCCTTAGACACCTCTATTTATAGCACTCAATAAGATAGGTTGCTTTGGAATAAAGCAACTAGTTTCTTGTTCCACAAGTTTAGGAAACCCAAACTTGCAAACCAAGTAACACTACACCATATTTGGCTGGATGCAACAGCCAGTTTCAGTTGCGTAGTTGACTCGCAACACCAGCGAGCCGTTGCTAAACACGGTGTTTCTAAATTTAGCAACGGTAATGTTGCCGTTGCTTAATTCGAGTAGCAACAGTTTGGCAACGGCCCAGCTCACGTTGCTAGATTTTTTCCTAGCAACAGCTACCAAACTGTTGCTAATTTTTTTACAAAAGTCAAAAAAAAATACTAGGTCAAAGAAGACCGACCTTGACTTTGACCTAGTCAGTCTTTGACTTGGTCAGACAAAGGTCAGTCTTGCTTGACCTGGTCAAAACAGTGATTCCCCAACAAATATTATTTCCCTGAGCCACACAGAATTACCTACAACAATTCTTATTCTTACTTGTACTGTCCTTACAAATTCATGCATACACATTAATTCTTACTCTCCAATGGAGAGAATTTTACAAACGTTTATGACAGAAATGAACTATACATTTTAATGGCAGTATTAGTGGCTGGAGAAAAAGGAAAGAAATACAACTTATATTAGTTGAACAAATTTCATAAGATTTCAGGAGATGACATACAGGCCATACAGATTACAGACTAATAAAAAACGGTGAATGCTTAACCTCCAACAGCCAGACAACATACGCTCTATGTCCTCTGGGATGGCCTTGTGTGGGACTCCTTGTATGAACACCTGACACAAGAAACATACACTGGATTCAGTTTCACCTTTCATGCTTGTTACAGAACTAAGATGAGTAGAAAACTACATAAATTACCTGCTATTAGTTTCAAACGGACACTCACTCAATATCTTTCCATATTTATAGAACACTAAATAATGCCATCTTAGTCATCAGCAAAAATTCCCTGCTTAACGATATCCTAAACTAATCATTTGAAAAGTTGTATATCCTATCACCAGTTTGCTATAACCGAAAATCAAGAGACCGGCTTGTTTAGAGAAACATACAGTCACTAGTAGGTATATCTGCAGGCAATTCAAAGACATAGTATATATATATACTTTTCAATAGGATTTAACTACCACAATGGATTACATAGGACTTAATCATGGGATAGATGATCGATACAAGCCCTTAATCATAAGACCACCAAATGAATTCATGTGGTGTTATCTAGAAATTAGTTACTCCCTTGAATCAAGACACCGCAGTTCCCATCGGCTACATAAAAAAAAATCATGCCGCAGACTTTGCAAATGCAACAAACTCAATCCAGGTAGGAGTATTTGGACTTTGCAAATGAACAACTTTATACATTCTGAAGTTTCGAATGTGATTACTGACCATTTCAAATAGTGCTTGCTAATCCCTGCATTTGTCGTTAGTGGTGTGACATCCATCTCATATGCATATGCACCAGCACCAAATCACCCAACTATCATTTACAATGGCTGTCAAGTGCTCGACAGTTGGAAACAACTAGCATAAAAAGGATCCATGGGACACGGCATAGAGTGACAGAGAGACCCATAATTTAAATGTGTAATCATAATAAATTTTGGCAGTAATTACCTGGAACTGATAAGCTTTAAATTCTGGGCTTTGAGCATGCTTCAAGCACTCAGCCAACTCTCCGATCGTGTGATATGAGGAACTCCCTGAGAAATAAAAAGTTAAAAGTTGACCCAATGACAGATTAAAAACAACCGCTACTCTTCTATTAGTAACCCTGGGAAAACTGCATTGGCAATATAATTATAATTAGGACTTACTAACACAGTTATGCACCATAAAAAAATTCTAAGCATTTTAAACAAAAAGAAGCCAAGCCTAATCATCAACTTACATAAAACTGCATCAACTAGACTACATTCACACATCAGAATGAGTTCTTACCATTTTACTTGATGGACAGGTGGATGCAAAATAGTTTCAATGACACCCATAAATATGTAAGAGATAGTGATCTATCAAAACGGAGACCAGTCATTTACACTACTTCTCAATCGACAATTCAAAGTAACTATTTCAAGAAGTAAGACTGCAAAGCAAACAAAGTACATAAAATTCTTTAAGCATTTCTTGCTCAATAAATTCCACATTATGAACATTTCAATTAACTCCAACAAGTCTGAAGCTTACAGTAACAACATTAAAAACTTTTTTCACTCCTAAGCTACAGCAAACCAGAACCCCATTTTCAGTCAACTCATTTCCATAGACACTAAATAGAATAGAGGAGTTCGAAAATTTACCCAGGAAACTTATTCTTGATGCTTCCTACATGAGCTTCTCCAAGACCAGCCCCAAGTTCTATTCATCTACACACAACAAACAACAAAATAAGTTATCATGGGACCTTCCTTGTGAACCTGGAAAAGAGATACATAAAAATCAAAATTTTAAATGAGATCTCACATAATTAAACAACACCAGCACCAAAATTCTTACTTGTTTTCATCGAGGTAGACATTTACACAGCTTGGAATCTATCCAATCTTCTCTTTCTTCTCAACAGAAATCTACATAACATAAATTAAGTAGGTAACTTCAATTAGCCCAAACCAGATACTTTAAATATACACTCAAGAAATATACTCAGCTTCGAAAGAAATGTAGATCTGAAAAAAAAATCAGGAAAAAAATCAGGAAAATCTACAATTAGACGGAAGAAGTAGAAGAAATATGTTGATTGAAGCAACGAGATACATGAACACAGACCCTAATAATGTTTGTCACGAAGTTGTTGAAGTTGTTCACCAAAACCGCTTTCCACCACCAGTCAAACTGAAAAAACATCAACTTATCAGAAAACCTTAAAACCTAAAATGAAGAAGCAAAAACAAAATTAAATAGAACCCATATGTAGAGTCTATCCATTATAGCAAACTCACCTTAATAACCCTGGATTTCTTCATGCCGATTGAGTTGAGATGAACCTCCCAACTATAGATCTAAGATTTCCTTTGTAATGGATACATCCTTTTCAAAAAGAAAAACCAAAACCTAACTTTTTAAAAGAGATGAAACATACTTCTCTTCGATTATCTGCAGCAGAGACAAAGAACACAGTCAAAGACCACTTCTCTTCTCTTCGATCTGATCTTCTCAGATTTGATGAACCCTAACAACCACTTCTTTTCTCATCGTATCGGCAGCAGAGCAAAAGAAGAAAACGAGAAGAAGTGAATGGAAATATGGCAAAGGACTTAGATCGATGGATGGTGATAAGAGTTATCCATGGCACACGCATTTCACACACTTCAAAACTAGGGTGGAAAACGATTCTAGGCATAGCTATTTTGGGCATAAAAATCCTAAAGAGTGTGGGGAGGTGTTGATAGCCGCATGCTTACTTCACACGCTTAAACCCCAACTGTTGCCAAGTAGCAACATTAGACCAACAGTTGCGTAGCTAGCAACATCAACCTCCCCGTTGCTAAAATTTAGCAACATACCAAATACAGTTGCGACATCGCAACTGTTACATTGCCGTTGCTAATTTTTGTTGCATTATGCCATATATGGTGTAGTGTAACCTAGATTTATCTCAATTGGAAATCATTAATCATTTATCTGCCAAGTGTTTTGTTAGCTCAAAAACACTTCAAGATAGAGATCCAACAGACCAGAGATAATCTTTATCTTATTGACACATTGAGAATCGTTAGATGGACCACAAAAGATATTTCGTGATAACCAAGTCCAACTAAGAGATAAAGGAGTTCAGAGTTTAACCCGAGTGAAAATCCAGAGAATATTCACTTGGGACGGTTCGCAAACCGTCCATCTGAATCACAGCCAAAAGTATCGATTTTGAGGTTCACGTGGGTACGCGTACAAAATGACACTTTGGAACTCAGGAGAAATTCCGAGTTTCTGTTCACGTACGGTTCGGGAACCGTCCGCCATTCAGATTAGGGTTTAACTGGACCCGCTGGAAGTTCTGGGCTTAACCAGTACTTAGACGTGTTAGACGTCCTCAGCTGTAATCCACTGGACTCTTGCTCAAGAGTACTCCTTTAGATTCACCCATATCCAACAAGTGATTTGCAAGCAAACCATTGCAATGGAAAGATGATATCGAATCTACCTCGTGCATTCTTGTAACCTTAGTATTTGCGGGAACAAACACCAACATAACACATGGTCATGTAGACAAGAACACGATCTCAATCGCTATTAATATCTCTACTAAAGTAGCCGACTATTTCGAAAGATAGAGAAAGTAGAATAGAAGAATTTCCATAAAAGTCATAACTCCTACTAACCTTTTGTCGATGAAGAATAAATGATGTCTTTTTTGTCTTCACAGTCTTCGTCTTCAAGGTCTCTACTACTTAGTCTATATCCCAATTCCGAAATCTAAACTCTAGTAGGCCAAATCAAGAATTGTGTTTTGACACCTAAAACTGACAACCAGCTTGACATACCAACGCTAGTGGGTTTGACCGGACAATGCCCTAACAGACATGTTCTACACAACTCTAGCAGTTATCGAACGAATCCATGTTCTCCACTCTTCCACTCTTGCACGCTTCCACCTTCTCTGTCGAGAGATCAGGGTGAGTTCAACACTATAAATAGAGGCTTTCTTTATCTTCCAAGGAAGAACACTTGAAAACACCAGAACCTCAAAGCAAACATACCTGAGTATTCAACACACTTCTACTTGATCTCAAAGCAAACATTCCAGTCACACCTACGACGGAGGTCTTGAACTTTCACACCTAGAAACACACATCCTCAACTTGATCTCAAATTTCTTTCACTGTGTCCCTCCCTATATCAACCTCTAACCTCTTTGTGACCGAAACAACACTTGAACGACCATTGAATTGGTTTAGGCTAGTCTTGTTCGATTTTGATCTCGAGCACTACGAAAGTACTCATTTGCAGTACAGTTATTTCAGGCAAAAACAACAACCAGAGTTCAAATCCTACACAAACATACCAAATAAGCTTCAAGTCGACACAACCAAAGTTAAACAACATAACCAACAAGCTTTAAGTCACCATAACCAAAGATAAACAAGTGTTTTCGAACTATTTAGAGTTTAACCACGACCACCACTACGACCACGACATGTTCCAACACCACGACCTCCTCGAGAACTACTACCACCATGAGTACGAGCTTTTTTAGCTGGTGGTGCTTATTGTGTAGCCTCACCACCGCGACATCCACGACCACGACCACCACCACGTTGTGCAGCCTCATGAGAACCGATTGTTGTGGCTTCATTCCCCCTTGTCTTGCACTTTGGCCTCCCCGGTGGTGCTTGAGATTCTCCAAACAAATCTCCTCGTCTAGTATTTTCCAGGTTCAACAATTGTTCAAGATCATTGTGACATATCCTCTTAATCGTGTTATCTTGGAATCCTTTCGCAATCTCTGACTGGAGCCCCTTGATCATTTTGCCGACTCGAGGTCTCTGTTTTCAACCATACAACATACAATAAGTACATATATATAATGATTAAAGTTAGTTAATAGGACACAAGTGAATACTTACATAAAAATCGACGACTTGTCTTGGATCATCAAGCAACCTTCTTTTGTCAGTGTGTATGATACGAGGATAGGAAATACTCTTGAAACACTTCATATATTCAGGGTCGACCCAATCATTCGGAAAAAAATGAGCTTGAAGTTCAACCAAATGCTCACCTCTGTTGTCCCAATATTCGGATGTACAAGAAGGTATGTGCACAACGTTAATTGAAGTAGGATAGGCGAGACTTTGCTCTATATTTAATTCACCCAATCCGAGCGCTTTTTTGTTTGGTTCATTTTGTACACCACCACATTGACGAGCCACTCTCGTAATAAGATTGTAGAAAACATATCCGGTGGGGTGAAAAAATGGACCAAAATACCTTTGTAAGCGGCTACGAACACTCTTTCCTTCTTCTCTCCTTTTAATGTAAGGATCAAAGACAACATCATCCATAGTCAAGTTATCCAATCGAGTCCTAATATCAATCAAATTTTTCTTTTGTTTCGAGGGCTTACCGTTGTTCATGTATTTGCTTCCTAGATAATGAGGACCTTCACCCTTTTCCCAATCAGGGTTATACTGCGCCCTTCCGGCAAACTCTGGGAAGTGCAAATATATGAACGCCTACAAGTGAAGCATGGGAATATAAGATACTAAATATACTACCACAAATAGGATGCCGACAACTGAATGTACTTGGATTACCTGAAGTAGAGACATATTCCCTCCAGTTTGATCTTTGTCCGCCCTTGAAGCTTTTCTCATCTCATTCAATAAGAATACAAGACAAGCAGTGCCCCAAGAGATCTCATTCAACCTATCCAAGTTAGCCAAAAACTGCACATAGGTGGCATTCACCCGAGAACCAGATGTGTCGGGGAATATGACACTTCCCAAGATGTAGAAAATCTACGCAGTGGCTGTTGAAGTGACCCGCTTGTCGTACAACTTACCCTCCTCATGAAGCTGTAGAGTCCCCTTGAATTGGTCCCTCAGAGATTTCAAATGGAATATCTTCTGCTTTTGGTTTCCGGAAATCATCTCTGAATCAGTCTTCGCCTGGTCCCAAACCCCATTGGCATTGGTAAAAGCATAGATAAGCTTCCAGTCAAGGTCCTTGGTAAAGGCGGAGTCCTCAGAGATGCCTTCCATGTCTTTGAGGAAGTCCATGTCCTTGGTGAAAGCGATGCTCCTAACTGATTTTCCTTCGATGCTTAGACATGTAATCTCATGAACATCATCCGGAGTGATGGTCTTCTCGCCAAAAAGGAAGTGCATAGAATCCGTCTCCGCATAATACCTCTCAATGAAGGCAGAAACAAGTGGTTTGTCATATCCAAGTTGGGAATTGGCAGTGGCATGATACAATCCCGACTTCTTGACGATATCGACCACTTGAGGGGCTTCACCGCTAGCTAACCACTCCTCCAATGCCTTTGGATCCTCAGGGCGTTCACCTACTCTTTCTAAGGGTCATTCACGCATTTTTCCCGCCTCCGATTGTTGTTTGAGAAGACTATTGCATTTTCGTGGTCCTACAAAACATATTAATGGTCAATAACATGAAATGGAGTTATCGTGGATGAATAAATGAAGAAATAACAAACAAAATATAAAGGTTTGAGATACTTACAATGGTTCTGTAGACGATATTGGCCCAACTCCCCACATGGCCCCATAAGACGAACATATTATCTTTAGGCTTACCGAGCTCCTCGTCAGCAAACATCTGCTCTTTGGTTGGCATGTAACTCCTCATTTGGTTCTTAGCCTTATTTTCTTTAGTCCCTTCTTGTCCACACTCTTGTCCCTTCTCATGTCTTTCTTCTTCTTGATTATCTTGATCATATTCTTCCCTTTCTGGTTGTATTGGTTGTTCAGGCGGTACAATTTGAAGCGGTTGTATTGGTTGCTCAGGTGGTTGATTCTCGGGAGCTTCCACCGCCGGTAAGACAGCCAATGCTGCATCCTCTTGCTGTTGAACATCAGCTGTTTCTTTGTCTTGTGTTTCTTCAACTCCAGGTGTTGTTGTTTCAGGGATTGCTTGATCGACATTAAGCTTTGTAGCAGCTTGACGACTGGCCGCACTCAAAGGTGCACCACCCTCTCGACGGGCACCCAAGCTAACAGGTTTGGCGTTAGGATTTACAACAGGATCTTGTTTTTTTTTGTTTTGTTTTTTTTTACATTTTCCTTACTCTTAGCCTGGGGTGTGCTGGCTTTCATATTCTCCCTTTAACACAAAACAAGAAACAAATTAACAGTTACACAGAAAACAATCGGCTCAAATAATATAAAAGATAAACCGATTTCAACATAAGAAGAAAAAAAACGGTAGACCTTTGTGAAAAAATAAACCGATTAAAAATTCTGGCTCAATATAATCGGTTTATTTTCATGGATACAATCAACGATTAAGGCTAAATAACTTTGGGAATTTTTAGAGTTTTCACTTAACGTAATCGGCTTAAGTAAGAAAACATTTATACCGACTAAACTAATGTCTCTCGGCTTACTCAACAGAAAATATGAAACGATTATCCTGAGAAAAGTTCAGAATTCGTTCGTTGATTGTTCATATGAACTTGTAACGATTGTGCCCTAAAATTCGAACAAGAAAATTTTCAAATTTTAGAGGGAGACATAATCGGTTTATATGCAATTAAATATATAACGACTAAAAATAATCGGTTTAAAATTATACATACATATAACGATTGTTGTTTCGTTGTAGTTTCAGAAGATGAAAGTAAGAAGAATTATACAACGATGCAATCGTTGTATAATTACACTAAGGGCTATTTAACGAATGGTACCCAGCAAATGACCAGTTACGGACTTTGGTACCCAATACTTTGGATATTAAGAGATGGTACCTGGAATTCACGTTGACTGTCAAGTCAATACGTTGACTTAACTAACCTAACAGAACATATGTTATTACATTATTAACCCTTAACTTTTCTAACAATGGCTAGAATTGCCTAACATCCGGTTAGGTTAGGTTAGGTTAGGTTAGGTTAGGCTAATAGTGATAAGAAAAAACGTTACACTTGATTAACAACCACGATTAAAAAATCTTAATATAACCCTAAAACCAAACTTCTGGCCGTTTTCTTTTTATCTTTTCCCTGTCTCTCTGCAACTCGAAGAACAGTGATAAGGGAAAAAAAATAAACACATCTGACCGTCAGAATCTACGCAAAATAGACACCCAAATTCCAAATTGCACCATATAAATAGTTGAGGCAAAAATCTCGAACCTAAAATTTCAATTTCAAAGCTTTACATTTATAATCAATCAACAACCATTTTATCAGTCAAAAGAACCCAAACATAAAAGTCAAGAAATGAAAAAGAAAAGGTTGCAACAGTAGGACTTTACATCAGATCTTTTGTTGATTTGTGTAACGTCTCAGGATTTAATCGAGGTGGAAATTTGAAATTTGTCCGTGTATAATTGTCTGAATTCTGGTTGGATTTGTTTGATTGTTTGATTGTTTGAGTGGAGATATTGATCGATTAATCGAGAAATGGTTGGATATTACAGTCATGGTTACACTAGCTCTATTTGATTTTTGGGGTAAATCAATTTGGGGTTGGGATTGATTACGGTAATGGGGTTTTGGATCTAAGCTTTAAGATAGCGGTAATGGGGTTGGGTTTTCTCTTGTATCCTTTGTAAAATGATCTAAGTTTTAAGAAATGTTTCATTATTGTTAATTGAAAGCATGATTTAAGTTTTTATGGTTGTAATGAAAAGTGATCTGGTTTTCATGTGCAAAAGAAATGGAAGAAGGTGCGAGAAATGTACTATTTCTCGTTAAACTAATCTGATACTATTTCTTTTCTTTGTAACGGTGAGTTGAGCTAACGTCGTTAGTTAATTACTATTTATTAATATTGTAATTATTTAGTTAACAGAATGTTAGGTCAACCAGTTAACTTGATGGTCAACGTAAATTCTTGGTACCATCCCTTAATATCCAAAGTATTGGGTACCAAAGTCCGCAACTGGTCATTTGCTGGGTACCATCCGTTGAATAGCCCTTACACTAACATAGAACGATTCTAGGAAACAATTGCGAACTGTCGGGTTATAAATCTTCAATTTGGAGTAAAAAATCAACCAAAATTCAAATGGGTTAGTTAAACTACCTCATTCTCATCACAATGGCTTGTTTCTGCTTCTCTTTAGAGCTTCCTTCTCTTCTTTACTCCCACTTTTCGTCTTCGGCGTCGACGATGAAATTTCGTAAACTTTATCTATATTGATTCTTGATTGTTTGAATGTTGTAGGATTAGGTCATTTGTTCTCTCTATCCATCGCATTTTACAGAAATTAATCGCAATTTTTTTTTTTTGAAATCGTCGATGTTTTGGTTTTAAAAATGAAGTAGAAGAAGAAGAGGGAAAAGAGAGAATTGGTTGATGTGGTTTAGAGAAATGAAATTTTGTTTAAGAGTTTTGGGTTTTAATTAAAGAAATTATTGTGGGGGCATTTGGGTATTTTCGCCACTTTTTAGTTGTCCCATAACCATCTCTAATAGATGGGCTTAAAATTTCATAGGGCCAAATACTCACTCCCCTGTGGGACCAAATTTAGCCAAGCTTATCAACTTGGCCCTTGATTTTTTTCATATTTTCTTATTGCTTACCAATTGCAACGGATATGAATGAGTTTTTGATAATATTGTTTACCAAATTATAGCATATCCCCACGACCAATGCAAACCTAATCACCTAATTTTACATAGGTTTTTTTTTTTTTTTTTTTGAAGGACTAATTTTACATAGGTTATGTGCACATTAGTTTTCAATTTAATTCATAATCTCAACTCAAGAAAATAAATATAAAATCCGGTCTCGTAAATACAATTATATCATCACCAGACAAACAATTTCCAAACAACATGATGAAAATATTTTACAACTCATATTGTTTGTCTCCGTATCTTCACAAAATCTTTTCATGTTCCTTACGATATACTTTAAAAAATGTCAAATTCAAATAAATTTAATAAATTCAAAGAAATTAAGAAAAAAAATGAAACTACACATAATTAAGGATTCTTGAAAAGAGTATTGGTAATTTGGTATTCATCTCAAGATCAACTAACATGAACGAGTATTGATTTCTTAATTCGTTATCTGCCAAAAAAAAAAAAAAAAAAAAAAAAAAAAAATGGGTTGTCCTGCAAGAAGAGATTGGAACTAAGCTTGTTGCAGGGTTTCCATCCAATTCCTGTAAACTTCTTTCAGTTGGTTGATGATGATTAATAAAATCTAAGTTTTTTAAGGATCGAAAAATTTACAAAGAGGAAAAAATTTGGAGATTAATTAATATTAGTGTAATTAATTAATTAAAATTTCACATTAAAGACAGAATTTCATCAGTAGTAGGTCTAAATCTTCTTGATGGTGATTCAATCATAGACGATTTTGTAGGCGATGCCATTGAAATGGATGAAATTGTTGATGTTGGTGAAGACGCCGTCGATGATGGCGAAGATGACTCCGGTGATGGTATAATTGACACTGGCGATGAAGGCGAAGCAGCATCGGTAAGTTTATCACTTGCTGATTCATTCAATTTTCTTTTATTAGAAATCCCAGAATCTTTAATATCCGCCATGATTTGATGTTGTTGATGAAGACAATAATCATCTCTGGTAAGATTTTTCCTCAATCTCTTAACATCGGAAAGCTGAACAGGTTTAACCAAAAAATCCTCAGCACCTTCTTCTAAACACCGATTAATCCTTGGTAAAACATTTTCAGAAGACATAATCACAACTGGAATTTCTTTAAACAACGAAGACTCTTTAATCTTCTTCAACAATTCATAACCAGTCATACCAGGCATCCAGTAATCAGTAATAATCATATTAACTTTCAATGCTCCAACTCCTCCAGATGCTGAACATGTTTTGTTGTAATCAACATCTAATCCAAGTAATTGTAATGCTCTTTTCCCACTATCAACTGCTGTTACTTTACATGAAGATATTTTCAACAATCTCTCGATCACTTTCCGATCTATATTACTATCATCGACCGCCAAAACATGTAATTCTTCCTCTTGATGATGTTCGAATCGTTTGAAACTCTGCATCTTCTCTGTATGCATCGAGAGCATATCAATACTTGCCATTTTATGTAAATTCTTCTTACTTTCTTCTTCTCAGAGATGGTTGTTTTCTTTGTTGTTGTTGTTGTTGATGAGAGAATATGTGTTGATGATAATGAAAAGGAGAAAGTTGTGTATTTATACTGGTGGATAGAGTTAAGGACTTTGCTAAGTAAATTAAATCGATCTGTCTGTGTCTAGTGTCTACTGAATCTTTTCTTTCTCTCACTACACCACAAAATCAATAAAATCTACTTTTTTAAAGTTAAGCGAGATTCTGAAAATCCTTTTCTTGTGATCTGCCAAATCAATCCGCAATTCTCTCTCTTCTGTCCTATCCTATCTCCTTCCTAAGTTAAACTTCTCATATACTTCTTTCACAGTATCTCGTGATATTTGGGTGAATATATGATTAAAAATGGTAAAATACTGTGGGTTTGTGTTTTGATACGTTGGATTGGGGAGATAATTCGAGCAAGATTTTACTAGTAGTTAATTAACAAAAGTACGGGAGATGCCAATGGGGGGGAGGAGGAGATGTGACAACACAAAACTGATGGCTTTAAATTATGGTTAGGTCATAGGAAAGGAGTGAAAGAGAGGACAAGGACTTGAACGCGGTCAGTGTGTTTGTTAACTGGGGTGGTCACAGCAACATGACAGGGTGGAGTCCCTTGGCTAAAATTGAGTAGTTAACTCTTTATTACTGGTATCATTGAACATTATATGCTGTAATTAGAGAAAAGATTATGTGTACGATTCTGGATCTGATTTTTATATGAAAAAGACTATACGAAGAAAGTCTTAACACAGATCAGAAGGTTGAAAGATGGATCAGTTCGACAACTAACATCAGATCGAAAACTCTACATGTAGAGCTAAATAGTGTCGTAGAGATTTTGTAGAGATGTGATCCGATGGTGTAGAGCGAAATGAGTTAATCTAATGGTGGACCCCCTGCAGATCCGATGGTGTGGGTGGTGCCACCTCACGCTCTACAACACTATTACTCTCTACCTACAGATGATCCCATACACAATGTTACGTGCATGAACGTCCAGTGATGGCTTGTTTGTTTTTGTTTTGGTATCAAAATGAATATCTTTGGAATCATCTATGATATACTAATTGATATTCGTTCTTAACAAAAAAGATTATGAGAACTGATAATCATGGCCGCCGATATTTTATTTCTATCTATGTGTAGGGACGGACTTACATTGGGTCTAGTGGGGACAGTTAGAATTTTCTAAATTACAATTTTAGGCTTCGAAAATCTAATTAATCACAAATTTGTCCCCCTTTAATACCAAATATTATCTAAACTGCCTTCAATTATATAAGTTTTACCCGTAATATGCTCGCATTGTATAAAACTCTAAAAAAAATTTGCGACCTTCGGCCGCATATATTTCAACAATAGTATACATATTTGTCCCCCCGACCAATAATTCCTGACTCCGTCCCTGGGTGTGGGGTTTTTATCTTAAAAGGCCTCGGTACTATGTTAAGATATTCTATGACTTATTAGGCACCACCTTGAACTCCGTTTATTCAATGTGGGACTAACCCTTATGGCTATGGTCGAGTCAATCCCTAACAAGTCGTGCATTTGGCTGCTTTAATTAAGGTGGCTCAAGCATCTAACATTGCCTTGGCAGAAATGACAATATATACATACTTGGCTTAGTCTGCCAGACCTGTAAGGTTGTATATGGCTCGAAGAAGGTAAGGCAACTTGGATTACAATGTATTGGTTCAAAACAATATAAATTGATTTGCGCTCCTGAACCTTAAAAAGAAGAAAAGGGTTACATTACTAATCGGTGCCCAGACAAACTCACTTCTTCTTGAACCTAGTGGTAGTGGTCCTGGTCATTTCTCAATCTAGTTGATTAAAGTCAACAAAAATTCTAATTTTGCTTTTCTATTTTGACAATTCTATCAAAAAAATCGACAACCATGGTTCAACTGAGTTGGTGGTTGGTGGTGTGGTAGAACTAGAAAGGTCTTGGTAAAATGGCATTATAGACCCTAAGATCAAAGTCATTTTAGTGATTTACTTGTTTTTCCTGCAAACAACGGAACATGGCAGTCATTTTAGACTCCAAAATAACACAACAAACTACACTCCATGGTATACGCACAAACTATTTGAATTGGTCATGCTAATAGGGCCAACTGGCTACATTCAAACTTGTGCACAAGTAATGAAAATTGCCGCCACAGAAAAACGAATAGAAAATGTGACCTCTGGGCGGCACAAACTAAGTCAAATTCAAACACCCTGTTGTTCAACTTGACTGGACTTGTTCACCGAACTCTCCTAACGTAAAACTGTAGAATACGTCCTTGTGGAAGGAAAGGAATCGAAGGGCCTTCAACAACAAGTCTCAAACTACGCCCCAGCTCATTCAAAAGATTAAGCATACTTTGGCTTACTGGTTGTATCTTCGACCAGAATTCGGAGACATCAGCCTCAAAGAATTTATGATTAACTGGAACAAC
>JAJJMA010016305.1:0-12768 GCA_023529015.1 Papaver nudicaule | reverse complement strand
ATGGTGAAGAATTAACAGAGACGCATCCTCACGGATGCGTCTCTGTTAATTCTTCACCATGTACCATATAGTGACCTGGTTCTGATGCCGAGGAATTCGAGGCGATGTCGACATGAAGCAGGTTAATGGGTTTAATGTGTTGGTGAGATTATCAGTATTGCACTATGATATCATCCTCTCCACCGGGGGTTATAAGAGAGAACTCATAGAGAGTTTATTAAGCTCGTAGAACGGGTTGCATTATGAGCTTATGGAGATGTGCCTGAATAGGCAATTGCCTTTAGGTTAGGCCTATTTAGAGAGCTTTTTTTACAATCTTGCCCCTCTCTCATTTTTCACCATCTACAAGGAGAAAAGACAAGTTAAGAAAAGAATAGTTGTATTGATTATTAGATGATTATACCCTAGAACAATCTATGAATACATAGAGAACATATAACTTGACTCCTAAGCAAATACTCTAAATAAGGAAATATAAACGTATTCCTAAAATAAGTATACCGATTGGTGTTGGTATCCCAAATAGTCCAGTGGAAGAATTATTCAACAGAAGAAGCCACTTGGGAAGATGCAAATGAGCTTATTGCTCGTTTTCCAGGGTTTGAGGCTTGAGGACAAGCCTTGCTTCAAGCAGGGTGGGATGTTGCGATGCCAACTCCTGAACAAGACATGTTTCCTTATTTAGACCAGTTTCTCTATTTACGTTATGCTATAATTAGCTTAAGTTGGTTTCCTTAGTTAGAATAGTTTCTTTAAGTTAAGTAATTACTTGATATACAAGCTAGTTTAGCTATAAATACTGGTTACCGAGCCTGTAAGAGGCATACATTCAATATAATTCTTCTTCTTAACTTGTTATTTTATTCTCTAAGGTTGCTACCCCAAATCAAAAGGGTTATTTCTTGACTTTTGCTTAAGTTCGTATTCTTCAACTGTTCTTTAGGTTTAGAACCGTAACAAGTGCATTCAAGTATGCACGTACTTTGTCCATTTCCGAGGCCCCGTTTCCAACTTCTATGCATTGCGTCGTCCACCTCTCGGTCAAGCTCTTGATAGATTCTTTAGTTCTCACCTTGGGACTGAAAAGTTTCTCTACCCCAGGCTTTGATGAGTTATTGTAAAGGAAATGAAGTATGAATACTTTGGATAGTTCCTCGAAATAAGAAATTGAGCTTGTTGGTAGGCTATCATACCAAGCTAAGGCCTCTCCTTTCAAGCTGGATGGGAAATATTTGTAGAGAACCTCGTTCTTGTCCGCCCAAGCTCGGAATAATCTTTGGTACATTTTAATATGGAGAGTCGGATCTCCTGTTCCATCGAAGACAAAGTTAAAAACTACCATGGTGCATTTCACTGGTATGGACTTGATTAGAAGTTCGGGGCTTAATGGCGAGCGGTTGACGTCGTTAATTGCTTGGTTCAATTTTAATTTGTCAGCTGACTACATTATGTTATCGAAGAGCTCTGCTCGTATTGATTTGATTTGCTCCATCATGACTTTTTTCATTGCCAGAGTCTCGGCATATGTAATACCCTGATTCGGCAGGTAGGGTTCGACGAAATGGAATATAAGTAGTGGTTTGTCCTTTCCTAACACCGAGGCCTTTTCAAGCATAATTAACTCACAAGTTGGTAAAAACTCTGCAGTTAAGCGTGCTCGGGCGGGAGTAGTCCAGGGATGGGTGACCTCCCGGGATGCTGCTGCCGGATGACCGCAGCGATGCCCGTTGAAAACCCCACACTGCCGGATGACCACAGTGGTTAAGTGGGGACAGTATCGGTGGAAGGGACGGGTCGTTACAGATGGTATCAGAGCCGACGACGGAAGTTGGTAAAAACTCTGCAGTTAAGCGTGCTCGGGCGAGAGTAGTCCAGGGATGGGTGACCTCCCGGGATGCTGCTGCTGGATGACCGCAGTGGTTTAGTGGGGACATTATCGGTGGAAAGGACGGGTCGTTACAGCATACTTTCTCGCTTGTTCGCTCTCGTATATCAATTGTATGATGTTTCCTCTTGGTCGTATGCTTGGCTCGATACGTCGGCTCGATACCTCCTTCTCACGCTCCTCTAGGTGTCTATATGCCTCGGTATTATTTCTCGATGTGGGGGTCGTTTGGAGTGCGAATTTTTATGGGGACGAGAGTGCCCTTCACTGCTTCGTTTGTAGTTCGAAGCTGATTTTTCAGCGGCTTTCTTATTTGCTTCGGCTAGCTGTTGTTTGAGCTTTTTTATTTTTCGGTTTTTCCTTATTAGTTTTCTGAATTTTGCAACCCTCACGGTTTCTTCTTCGGTTGGTTGATGTGCTTGGACTACTTCATTTGGGATTTCTTCTTCTTCGTCATCTTCCTCCTCTACTTCGTGAATTTGTTATTGTGGAAGTTTGTCCTCTTCTGGAAATCCTTCCCCTTCTGGTCCCAGATCTTCTACTAGTACTTCATATTCATTTACTTGTTCCCTATGCTGGACTGTACTCGCTGCTATTTCTGGTGATAGTCCTTTACTAGTTGATAATCTGGTATTATGCCTCGAAGAACCTGTCCCCAGTCTCGAAGAGCCTATTCCTTGTCTCGGCATCTGATTAGATTTCGAAGTCATGATGACAGTGACCTGCAAAAAGTAACAAACCCATGAGGTCCAAGGCGGCTATCACAGTGTATTATGGGTCTGACATGTACCCTAACGGTTGTAACCGATTCTGACATGCTAGATTTTAGGGAGGATTGTATGTGTACGACCCAATGAGATTTCTAGGCTAAAAGATCTTTTCGTAACTATTCCCCTAACCGTCTTGGTTTGCTCAGATCTACCTTCCAAATATGGAGGTTCTGGAAACCCTGACCTAACTTTCTCGGAAAGGATGCTGCTAGATCTGAAAGTTACAAAACTACTTTCATGATATAGATTTGGTAGAAAAACCCTAAAATAACGCTAAACTTAATTTCTACAACCAGGACAATATATGAGATTTTAAGGGTATTTGCTATAAATTTGAATAACAGATTCTGAATCGAAAAACCACTTTTCTCAAAGTTTGGTGATAATTGCTTTGTTCTTTTTGTGAAATCTTTATTAAAGAAAAAACTTTTTGCTCTTGACTAGATCTTTGTGCCTCAAAGCTTAGATTCCTTGAAGTAACATTGATCTTATCATTATGATAATTACTCGAAATTTCTTAGGTATGCTAAAGCTCAAGATCTTTAGATACCTAAGATGGTGGAGCTTATAATAGGTAAAGAATGGAAAAATGGAGGAAAAACCTTGAAAACCCAAGGGAAAAAAATTCTGAAAAATTTGAAAACCACAAAAATCACAGGCAAACCTAAGTTGTTTTAATCAGTCCCTGTTTCTAGCGCCAAACTGTGTTGGCATAAAATCTGCATAGAGACTTTACACCAAACAACCATAAATTACATACATACAAACGATGATTTAAGGTGTACTACTTGTAATGAAAGTGATTCTGAGGTTCATATAGACAGTATCGAGGTAGTTTCTTATATGAATAAACAAGATGAAGATCTGAGTAATATTAAAACTTGTATTTCACTGGCTACATACTACATGTAAATTGTGCTTAAAGACCTGGGGAGATACTGACCTAATCCCACTCGCACGTCTTAAGACTTCACAAAAATTCCAACCCTTACAATGGAGTTCGAGCTCGCCTTATATGGGCTGAGTCGAAAGTGGATTACAGCTAATAAGACAAAGTATACAATCGTGGTGGTGTCAGAGTTTGTCGAGTATGTCAGTGGCCTTCGAAATGTCTTCGAGGTAATCTGGCTATCCTCGGAACCTTATCTTTGAAGCTAACTGTTATTTCGCGACTCTTCAATGTCTCGGGGTGCTTCCTACCTCGAAGGTACCCGATTCTTCGTTGTTTTTTAGGTTTTCAGTATCTTCCTTCATTCGTGTCGTGTCACGAGTTATTAATTGATTCTTCAAGCTTAGCCTCCCTTTGGGTGCTCCTTTATCGAGAGGCTGACGAGTGTCTTGCTAGTTTTACCCCCTACAATTTCACTAGTATTTATGGCCCTCTTCATCAACCTACTAGATGGGATTTTTGGATGGAATTCAATAACATTGTTGTTGAACCTAATGTGTCGTGGGTTCTTATTAGTGATTTCAATGAGATTATTTCGCAACAAGAAAAGAAAGGAGACAGACCTTTCTACAACTCTCAGGCTGAACTGTTTTTAAACTTTGTTGATAATTTTAGCCTAATTGACTTGGGTTTTCAGGGCTCACCTTACACTTGGTGTAATAGTCAACATGGAAGAGGTTGCATTCTTGAGAGACTTGATAGAGGTCTTTGTAACCAATTGTGGATTGATGAGCATCCACACGCAATCCTTACTCATCTACCTCGGATTGCCTCTGATCATGCACCTCTTCTTCTTAAAGAGAAGGTCATCAGTGCACCTAAAAACAAGTTGTTCAGGATCGAACACTTATGGTTCCAACACCCACAACTACCACAAATTCTAAATGAAGATTGGAACCGGCAAAGTTATGTGCACCAGGCTATCAACATTAAAGTTAAAACAGAGCATACAACTTCTACCTTGAAAGATTGGTAGAGATCCACCTTTGGTCACCTTCCTTCTCTTATCAAAGGAGCTGAGTCACAAATTCATGAGCCTCAGTTAAAATCTGTTACTGCTGTTGAACCACAACTCTCCTTTTGGATTCAAAAAGATGAGGAACTCAGAAATATGTAACTAATGCTCACCAACTGTGTAGGGGTATAAAACTATCGAGACACGTGTCAACTTCTCAATGAAGAAGCACCAAAAAGAAAAGACAGTCTGAAACACTGAGTAACTCGGAAGGGGCCTAACCCATAAGTATAACACGAATGAATATATCAAAGGATCGAAGGACAACGAAGAATGGGTGTAGATGGTGAAAAATGAGAGAGGGACAAGATTGTCAAAACACCCTCGAAACCACGCCTTATTAAAGGCAATTGCATATTCAAGCTCACCTCTATAGCTCAGAATGCAACCCATTCCATGAGCTAGATAAACTCTCTATGAGCTCTCTCTTATAACTCCGGAAGAGAGGGTAATATCATAGTGCAGTACTAATAACCTCACCAACATATTAAACCCATTGATCTGCTTCATGTCGACATCTATCTCGATATCAGGACCAGATCGCTTAATGGTACACGGTGAAGAGTTAACAGAGACGTATCCTCATGGATTTCCTCTTAATACGACTCAACATACGAGTCTTGATGCAAATCTCAGGAATATTGAAGCTCCGGGCTGGTCCAGAGCTCTCTGAGAGGCATATAGCAGCCTAAACAGGCTTAAGCAGACCTAATCCCAAGTTCAGGATGGTCTAGCACACCATGGATAAACACGCCATGACTTCAAGTGTGTTGTAGCGTAAGCACACACACCACGACTAAGGCACAGGTTGCCACAAAGTCGACCTTGGCCAGATGCCAAAGCCACAACGCCACATAGCATGGCACCATGAACCATGGGCCACCATGGATTCACAAGAAAATTAGCCTTGGCCAAAAGGCCAAGGCCATGGCGCAGGACGCCACAAACCTACTTAGCCTTGGCCAAAGGCCAAGGCCATGCCATAGAGTGTGGCCACAAACGAGCTGGCCTTGGCCAGAGGCCAAGGCCGTAGCGCCACGAACTAGGGCGCCATAAGTAAGTTTCCCTTGGCGAAAAGGCCAAGGCCGTGGCGCCATGATCCATGGCGCCACTATGATGGAACTAGTGCAAGGCGCTTTGAAACTTGGCCTTGGCCAAAGGTCGTGGCCTCCTAGGCTATGGTGTTATGCACTCCTGGTCTTGGCCAACAACCAAGGCCACTCCTATACTCGTGTCCCGGAGACACTACACTCATGTTGGTCGCGACAATTAGTCATATGACTCTACTCTATTCAACTCAACTACGCAATATCTGCGTATCACTCGAGACATCAAAACATCACACGGGGGATAACTTTAGGGGTATTGGTTTGGCGGTCTACGGCAGTTGAAAGAAACTGATGGAGATAGTGGACAGTTACGAGAAGATGGCGCGAGTGGACATGTTATACACACTCAGGCAGTTGCGGAAACCAACTCATGTCCTCCACTCCCCCACTCTTCTACGACTTCCACCTTCTCTGTCGAGAGATCAGGGTGAGTTCAAAACTATAAATAGAGGCTTCCTCTATCTTCCAAGGCAGAACATCTTTCCAGAAACAACCAGATATTCAGAACACCTGAATAAACCAGAGCCTCAGAAGTAAACACACCTTAGCAAACCAACACACTTCTAGCCTTGGAGATTTCCAGTCGAATTCACGACAGAGATCTTGAACTCTTACACCCAAAACACATCTTCCACCTGATCTCAAGTTTCTTCGTTGTTTCCCTCCCTAGACCAACCTCTATCCTCTCTATGACCGAAGCAAGACGTGAACGGCCATTTACTTGGTTTAGGCTCGTCTTGTTCGACTTTGATCTCGAGCACTACGAAAGTACCCAGAGACGGTACATTGTTTTTAAAGGTAAAAACAGTGGGATACCTTCGAAGGATCAAGTGTCCAAAGATATCGAAGAACGTCAAAATAACAATCAACTTCGAAGACATTCTGAAGACCACTGACTTACTCGACAAGCTCTGACACCACCACGATTGTATATGCTGTCTTATTAGCTGTAATCCACTGCCTATAAAAGACGAGATCGGTTTCAATTGTAGGAGTTGGAATTTTTGTTAAGCCTTAGGACGTGAGAGTGGGATTAGGTTAGTATGAATCTCCCTCTGGTCTCTAAGCACAATTTCCATGTTGTTTGTAACCATAGAAATGTTAGTTTAATGAATACTTAGAACTTCATCTTGTTTTCGAATGTGTATATATCAATCTCGGTACTGTTCTTATTATCTCGGAATCATGTTTATTAGAAGTATTACCCTATAAATCTCAGTATATGTGTTATAATCTTTTGGCTGTATGGTATGAAGTCTCTATGCAGATTTTATACCAACACAAACTGTCTTGAAATATACTGGAAGCAAAGATCAAGAATTAAATGGCTTCAGGAGGGAGACCTTAACACTACCGTCTTCCATACCAAAACCACCATCCATAGAAAAGGTAATATTAGACAGTTACAAAGTGACACTGGTTCTTGGGTTTATGATCAGCAGGAAATTGCAGACACCCTTGAACATTATTTTCAAGATCTATACTCGGCTCCTCAGACATTTCTACATGAAGAACTATTTCAAGCAGTTCAAAACAGACTGTCACCAGCACAAATTGAAACTCTACAACAACCAATGACCAGAGATGATGCTAAATAAGCCTTAATTTCTATTGGTTCTGACAAAGCTCCGGGACTTGATGGCTTCACGAGTAAATTCTACAAAGTTTTCTGGGAACTCACTGGAGATGATATTTGGAGAGTGGTGGAAAACTTCTTCTTGGGTAATGAGCTTCTACACCCCCTCAACCATATATACTAGTCTTGTTTTACTTCCTAAAGTGCAGAATCCTTCTCTACTTGAGAATTTCAGACCAATAGGATTGTGCAATGTGGTATACAATATTATATCCAAGATTTTGGTCAGCAAAATTAGGAAAGTGTTACAGTTTGTTGTCAGTCCTTTCCAGAGTGCATTTGTTCCCGACAGAGCTATTCATGATAACATTGCCATTGCAGCGGAATTGTTTCATCACGTTTGAACTGCAACTCCAACAAAAGATCAAAAAAATTGCCCTTAAACTTGATACTTTGGATTGGGGCTTCATTGAGAAAACTCTATCTTCCATGGGTTTTCCAGCTGGTCTAATTTCTCGAATCATGACATGCATCACCTCAGTCTCTTACTCAGTTATTGTTAATGGGTCTGCTCATGGTGACATAAAATCTAAAGAGGCCTTAGACAGGGAGACCCTCTGTCTCCGTACATTTTCATACCATGTGCTAAGGTTCTTTCTTCTAATCTTGCTTTGCATCAGCAATCTGGTAACCTGCAGGGGATCAAGTTTTCAAGAAAGGCTCCTTCTATACATCAAATGTATGCGGATGACCTTCTCCTCGCCAGCACTGCTGATACAGAGGGTGTACAAAATCTCAACCGTATCCTCAACAAATACTCCACCTATGCAGGAAAGGCTATTAACAAGAACAAATCTCAACTCATACATCACAAGAGACTGCAAGACTCACAAGGATTGGCTACATCAAGCTTTTGGCATCCCTACAACTTCAACTATTCCACTTTACTTGGGTGTCCAACTAAGTAATGGAAGACAGGCTTCCCAATCTTATTCTGATCTCACCAATAGATTGGAGTGGAATACAAGAGGGTGGATGCTGAAATGCTTAAATCTAGCAGGTAGACTTGTCATGATCACTACATCTCTAACCCCTACTACTAATCACATTATGCAGATCCAAAGACTACTGGTGCATGTTCATGACAGAATAAACCAGATTACTAAAAACTTCTTCTGGGGTCATGATGACGACTCTAGAAAAATGCATACAGTGGGTTGGGAGAAAATTGCAGCGCCAAAAAATCTTGGAGGATTGGGAATCAAAAGAAGTAGAGAACATAATGATTCTTTGTTACTTAATAGAGTTTGGAAACTATACTCACAACCTGACACGATTTAGGGATCACTATGTTTTGCCAAGTACCTAGACGGAAAACTTGATTCTCCAGTCTTACCTTCTTCACCAGATGCTGCCAGTTTGGTCTGGAAGGGACTAACAAACGTCTCCACAACAACTAGGCCATATTACTTCTCTAAAATTGGTGATGGCCAGATGACAGCGATTAATGACTTTTGGATCCCAAAACAGAAGCCGATTGCAATGCAAGTTCCTTTTACTAAAACTACACAAAATGTGGCTTCACTCATCAACATCCATTCTACATGGAACTTTGAAGCAATTTTGGAAGTTCTACCTACCTCTATAGCTCAGGTGATTTTCAACATCTACGTTCCGGCACTTGGTACTCCTGACACCTTTGTTTCACCATTCACAAAATCAGGAGAATACACACCAAAAACTGGATATGAAAGGCTCATCTCTGCAGAGGCGCCTACAAATCATTAACAGAACTACCCTGCGGTCTTATCCTTAATGACTACATATGAAAAGAAGCTCTGGAAACTTTCTTGTCCTCATAAAATTAGGCTTTTCATCTGGAAAGTCACTAGAAAGGGAATCACTTCTCTTGACCTATTAGCTAGAAGAAATATTGTCACTAACAGTTTATGTGTTGGTCGTAGATTGAATACAGAAACGACTGATCATCTCCTCTTTGAATGCCCAAGAGTTCTCCAGATTTGGAATATTATTTTCTCGCAGCTGGATTAACAACAACAACAGATGCACCACTTGCATAAACAACAACATCACTATATCAATATCAACTTTATCCTTAACCTGCAAGCAAAAGAAGATCAACGCAACTTACTACTTTTAACTGTCTGGCACATTTGGATCGACAGAAATGCGAGACTCTACGCCATCAAACACGCCACACCTTACCAAACTGCATAAGTTGTTGTCACCCTCTGAAGGGAGTTTCAACGGGGTCGACTACACTTTCCACCAATCCTACCGAATGCGCCTCCACAACCGCGTTTGACTGCAAACACAATGCATACAACAACAATAAATGTCATCTGGACAAACCACTTGCGGATTGGGTAAAAATCAACACTGACGGAGCGCCAAAAGGGCAACCAGGTCTTGCAGGTGCTGCGATCATTAGTAGAAACTCCAATGCTGACATTTGACAAGCAATAACACCTTCGCTTGGGCAAACAACAACTATAGTGGCGGAAACTTGGGCACTTTTACTAGCAGCAAAATGGCTAATAGATTCAACTGGATAAAGGTTTGGTTTGAAGCTGACTCGTAAACCTTGGTACAACTCATGCACAACTCCAATGATGCACCTTGGTATCTCAGAGACTTGATTACAGAAATCCAAGGCCTTATCAGCAATCTACACGAAACAAAAATCACACATGCTTACAGAGTAGCTAATCAGGTGGCAAACGCTCTGGCTAATCAGGCAGTACTCAAGATGTTACAAAACCCATCGCAGGCACATGTTCATATTTGGGGCTCCTTCTCCCCTTTCTTTTTGCATCAGTTTATTTTACATGACAAAGTGGGACTAGGTTTCCCTAGAAATGTACCATGTATCACAAACAACACTTAATGTGATTAATAAAGCCTTCCTTTCAAAAAAAAAAATTCATAAAGAGATAAATATAATTTATATTTTACTTCACTTAATTTAGAAATAATAGCTAAAATTACTCTTAAAAAATATAAATAATATTTATAACATTAGGAATTTTTTTGATTTCCTCGGGAAGAGTTATGTGTGTTCCTGCTTAACTAAAATTAAAAAAAAAAAAAAAAAAAAAAAAAAAAAAAAAAAAAAATTTTAAAATACATTGTCCAGCCCGTCCAATGTTCACGCTAGGCACGAGTTGGGCGGGTTAACCCTACCCAGGTCCCACCCGACTAATACGATTTTTTGGAATAAAATGGGTGGTTTTGGTACCTTACATTCTTCATGGTTTGGAGTAAAAACCATGACGACTTAAGAAACTACAACTTACGTAAAAAGTAGTAATGAGAAGTCGTCATGGTTGTGGGAATGCGTTTTAAACATAGAGTCTTCATAATTGGTTATTACCGTGATGACTAGGTGAGTCGGCATGGTTATTTGACCACAACCGTGACGACTCTAGGTACACAAAAATCATACCTCTCGTTGATTTAACAAATTTAACCAACAAACACCACTCCTAGACACATACCTTATTATTTTGAGCAATGGATTTTTCAGTTGAGTTATTTTGTTATTCGTTTGCCTCAAAATGATCTTCATAATTATGAGTATTTTGTTCTTCATCATGTAATCTACTTGTTAGAGCATGGCTCGGCCAACCTCACTAAGTGTTGGTATGTCAAGCTTAGTTGTCAAATTAGTGATCAAAACTCGACCGCTAAACAACACACATTAGGTAAAGTCACGAGTGAGTTAGCTTTTGGTTGTGGAAGATTTTGGTAGGATTTGGAATCACTACTTGAAGAGTTGAAGAAAGACTGAAGATCAAACGAAGACATCCAGCTTCATCATTCAAGAGGTTAGTGAATCTAAATAACGCGATTCCATTATCTTTTACACTTGTGCTACAAAAGACAAAAACATAACTCTCTACTTGAGCTTTACGTTATGACTTGATCACTTGTGATCAATGTGTCTTAAGATAACTCCACTTTATCGCTTGCGATAGTTGTGTTGAAGTTATGACGTTCCAATATTGCTTAGAGCTTTCTTTTTTTCTCTGTATCTAAGTAATATAAGGTTTTTCCTAAAACCTTCGAGTTGGATATAGCAGTGTGATGTTGTCTCGGTAGTACTACGAGATTTAATCCATCACAGTATTGTGTCTCTACTTACCTAGCTGACTCTGTCGGATTGATTAGCAAATAGTTGTATGAGTTAAATGTAAGTGAGATTGTGACTCACACTTATGTTGTGTAGACTCCATATAGTGATGTTCTGAGCATCGAATGCCACGTCTTGGTTTGGCTCTGAATGCTGAAGTTCTGAATCATTTACTTGGATCTGTGTATGAACATCTCGTGTGCCATATTACACTTATGGATTCCGAAACCATATTCTTGTTATCTCATCTTATGGATTTTCAATGTTCCAAACCTCAATGTAGGTTTTGGTAAAACTAAACGTTGATTTCGAAACCATAATCTGGTTTTCGTATCCGTGAGCTATTGGTCCGAAACTTAAATATTGTGACCAATGAGACAACATGAGTTTGAAACTATGTTTGCTGGCTACAGTGACTTGAGAATCAAGATTAATGAATCTTGACCACGTGAGTTCTAAAAGGTCGAAAAGACACTGGGCTTTCCTAAAGGTTTATGTGAACCGGGAAATATAACCTGTGCGTCAAGGCTAAAAAGGTGTGATGCTGAAACGTTGCTTGACTGCATGGACTCTCAAGTTCGACACCAAACATTTGTGATAACTCCAATATGTGTTTCTTGTTTCGAAACCTTAACCAAGGTTTTGTTAAACATAATCTAGATTTCGAAACCTCACTTTGGTTTCGCTATATGGAAACTTGATTTGGGAACCTTAACTTGGTTCTGGTCATATAATGAACTTTATATTTCGAAACCTTAATCTGGTTTCTGCCAAACAGTATGTAGGTTTCGAAACCTTAAAATGGTTATCTCAGAATGCGTATTTTCGAAGTTCAAACTCTATCATTTTGATTTGTGGTTCAACGAATTAATGAGTTTGATATTCTTAGTTTGAAGTTTGAATTAGTTCATCTTCAATGTACAACTACGTTGTTTGAGTCATCATCAGAAATATGGTTAGTCGCTCTAGTTAGTAGACACATGATTTCTGATCAATATTGTACGTGATTAGATCTTCGTATGATTTACTACTTGATCAAATATTCATTTGATTATTCATTTGATGTTTTAATTTAAATTCTTGGATATCATTAACGTGATCATCTACATTGGAATCAAGAATTCAGGAGATTCAACATTTTGTTATTGCTCGTTTGAATTATGCACTGTACATCCATGGTATATCTCTATGCGTGATTCAGAATGTCTCTTGAACCTACATGTTCACTTAAGCTTAACACACAAGGCTTTTCCACGTCTGTAAGGATACGTTTATGCGGAACGTTGAACCACGTTGGACCAGATCCCACTT
>JAJJMA010016304.1:0-10699 GCA_023529015.1 Papaver nudicaule | reverse complement strand
TGGGTAATATCTTTGGAGGTGACTGTACGAGTAGAAAATCTGCATAGGTTCATAAGACTCCATATCCATCAGATCTACTCATACATACAGTAATATCAAACGAGATTCAATGGTGCGAGGACCATATGAACAATACCGGAGATAATCATAATAGTAATTAAAGACCAAAACATGAAATAGTAAAGGCTAAGTATATGAAGATTTATATGTATATCCATGTTGTGATTACATGAATCTCCATTAAAGAGGAGTTCTAGATCTAGATCTAGTTTTTTGGGGAAGAAGATGAGTAGAGGAGAAGGAGGAAGAGAGAGAAAGTAAAAGAAGATCCCTTCTCTCCTAGGAGATATTTCCTTTATATAGAGGAAATTTACATGATAATTACACAAATGCCATTATCTTAGCTACCAAGTAAAGGAGGTCTTCGGTGCGCCTCGTCTTCAAGTGACTTCGGCTCTTGTATGTCGGTTTATCTCTTCGGCGGACTTCTTCTTCGGGCTTGCATATTCCTCGAGGGGAGCTTGGGTAACTACATCGGACGGATTGGTGGATCGAGGCGACATCTTCGGGTGGTGGTCCATGGTTCGTAGTCTTAGTCTTTGACTCTCTTCGCGTTCATAAGGCGATGTATTGCTCTTCTTCTAGGATGATGACACGTGGATCGTCCGAATTATGCCCCTACAGTGACTGTCCCAGGGCTGATTATGACCTTCGTCGTCCACCCTTGTCCTATGATGAGAGCTTGGCTATTCTTCAAGCGGTGAGTTGTGTTTTCGTGCTCTTTGCCCGTATGTTGATGTTGCCGGGCCTTGTGTTAATTGTTTATCTATAATCTTTTTTGTCAGGGTAACTATCATGCCTCTGGCCTTTTGGCTCACAACTTCGATCTGGCTGGCGAGGCTGAGTATTTTGAACGAGAGTTTTACCGGATGCAAGAGGAGCTGGCTCAAGAGAAACTTCGTAGTGCTCTTGCGAAAAAGAATTTGAGATGTAAGTCTTTTTATCTTCTGTCATTAATGTATATATTTTTTTTTTTGCAGCGTTGTGCTAAGAACAAACTTGCTGCTTGCTTAAAAGGCGAGCTGGAAGAGAGCGAGAAAAAACTCAAAGAGGCCAGATTGGCTCTTGACCGACTTCGGGAGAGTCGACAAGCGTCTCATAGTGCCTTGGGTAGCGGGAGTTACCGAAGTAATAGTGGTAGGCTTTTGGAAGAGAGGAACAAAGCTTTAGAAGATGTGGATTATTATAGAACGAAAAGACAAGAAGCCGAAGGTCTTTTTGTTAAAGAGAGAAAAAGAGGGGACAAAGCCGAGCGCCTTCTCGAGGAAGTGAGAAATAAGAATGAGGCCCTGGCCCGAGAGAATCATTTTTTCCAACTGGATGTGGATTGTTTGGCACGAGAGCGAGATGAAGCTCGCTTGGAAAGGTCAATCAGTACTTCTGGGAGGGTTATGATTGAAAGGTTAGAGGAGAATATAAAAAATTTGAAGGTTCAGATGGCAGCGCTGAAGAATGTCAACAATGATTTGGTTACAAAAAATGGTGCTTTGGAAAGGAGTTGCAGTGATATATGTCTGGAACTTGCTGCAGCTAAGAAGTCGAAAGACTATTTTGCTCGTCTCATTGATGAGTATCGAATAGAAATAGCTAAGAGTGGGGCAATTACTTCCGAAGATGTTAGGAAGAATGCCTCCACGCCTCGCTTCTCTAATCAACATGAGGTTTCGGAATATATGATTTTTAAAGAAAGTAGGGAGCTAACCCAGCTTTTCTCTTGCTCTGCTTCTGTCGTATCCCTGAGTGAGTTTGATCGTCCTATCATTCTGATGTTTTTCGTTTTTATGTTTTATAGGTATTGAAGCCAATTTGCAGAAGCAGGTAGCTGATGCAGTGGCGGCAAGGGACGATGCATCCAATCAGCTGGTGAATGAGTCCGAACAGAAGTTGGAGGCTGAAAACAAGGTTAAACAACTGTCCCGAGAACTATCCGAAGAACGTCAGCGTCGCTCTGCCGATATAAACAGATTTTCTCAAGAACTTGAGCTTGAACGCAAGCGTCGCTCGGAAGAGGTGACAAAGTACGCTGAGCAACTGTCCGAGGAACGAGAATTCCGTCTTAAATGTCAGGCGAGTGTAAGGAACATGGTGACTGGTTTTGCCCTCCTGCATCATCAGCTAAGACATGGTCAGGTTGTCGAAGAACTTCTTTCCCGATCTGCTCTAACTACTGCCTTTGCTACTAGTATGGCCTGCCGACAGCATGGTCGTTCTCTTTTTAGGACCATTGGTATTGAGCCTCCCACTTATGGCCCTATTGGTGCGCGTGACTCGGATGCCATACTTCCTGGTGATAAGTATTTACTCCCTCAGGAGGTATATGTAGCCTTAGCTAGGGATGAGCTTCGTAGGAGAGGCTTGCTAGAAAAGTTTTTGAATGGTCCTGATGATGATGGCGACGATGATGATGATGGTTCCAAAGGCGGAAATTCTGGGAGTCCTGGCGGTGATGCCGAGGGTGTCCATGATGGTCCAGGTTGTGGATCCGAGCATGGTCCCGAGGAGTGTCCTAGAGATGGTACCGAGGGTTCAAAAAATGATCTCGCGGATGGTGCTGGGGTGAAAACTATCAGTGTGGTGGATAATGTTTCCCGAAGTCATGAGGGTTCCACTAAGGGATGTGCTGGCCGAGCCCCAGGTACTGTCTTTGATAAGGAGTGTCATTATTTATTTCAAGAGTCTGCTCAGGAATACAGCGAAGAGGAAAGTGATGAAGAAATTGAGTAAGAAACTGATAGGTGCACTGGCCGAGCCCCAAGTACTATCTTTGATAAGGAGAGTCACTATCTATTTCGAGAGTCTGCTCAGGAATACAACGAAGAGGAAAGTGAGGAGAAAACTGCGACTTCTTCGGAAATTACCCCGTCGAGGTCGGACCACTTTGGATTTCGGACGTACGAAGGTGATATCCGAGTTGACAAAGATCTTATGGAGGAATGGAGATTTTTGATGATGCCTCCCTTTGTACCTGACGAAGGTTTTTCAAATGCTTAATAACAGTATTGTTCTGCCTCTTTTGGTTGTGTTCTTCCGAATCATTTGTTTATACACATATTTTTTGTAGTCGCTTTCCTTGTTCTGTACTGATCGTATATACAAAGGATTCGTTTGTTTGTTTTTCTTTTTACGCCCCTCCTCAAGGTTGTTTTTTATTTGGAGGAGGTCCCTTGGCTGCATAACTCACTTGTCATTTTCCGTAAATGCAAGCTAATTAGCTGCCTCAGGGTTCCATCTTCCTCTATAGGTAGATGTTAATCCCATTTATCGTCCCCTCGACGCCTCAGAAAGTGAGGTCCTCGTGGTCGTTTGGTAGTGGGCGCGAATGCATCATCATTATATAGCCTTGATTCAAGGCGCCCACCGCTAACGGGGTGTCTTGTGGGTAGAGGACTGTGACATATAACTCGTAGGGCCCTTACGATTTATATGGTCATCAGCTCTGTGCCTGCTGTTCGAGGTCTTTTTATTTTTTGGCGTTTTTTGCCTTGGCGTTAAAGCCTTTTTATTTTTGGCGTTTTTTGCCTTGGCTTTAGACCCTTTTTATTTTGCGACGAGGCACTAGGGGAGATATGGCGTCATGGCCAGTTTATTTGTGGCGTTAAAGCCTTTGCGATTATGCCTAGCCAGGTGGGATTTTTTACCCGCCCTGGCAGGATCTGGAGTTTGATTTTGGAAGAAGTTGCATCAAAGGGTGCAATTTTCATTTATTCAATCTTTCCACGGGTGTTGCTTACATGAAGAGTTGCTTTCTATGCGAGGTGTTTCATGTGCTTCCCCTCCACTGGGGTTTTTAACTTCTGGCCCTCGAGATTGACCAAGCTGTATGTGTCATTCCCAAGTTGCTTTTCTATGACGAATGGCCCTGCCCAGAAAGGTTCTTGTTGAATATTCCTGCTTTCGCTAGGTTCGCTCGATTGTTCATTCGGAGTCTGGAGGCAGCCTGCTGCTACGAGGAACTGTTCTCTATTGTCGGGACGTTGGTCCTTTTTGCTGTTGTCTGGCCTGGTGCCTTGTTTGCTATCTGCTGGTCCTGCCATTCCTGCTTCTATTTCAGCTATGAATTTCTCTATGCTTTCATCTGTAATTCTTGGTTGTTTAGTTTGCCCCGAGCATTCCTTGCTACCTTCTTTGGCCTGAATGTCTATTTCATTGCAGGCACGAGCTTCGGAGGGGTCGCCTGGTATTTCCGCGATCCCCCGTGGAGTTGGAAACCTGATCTTTTGATGCAAGGTTGAGGCTACTCCCATGATGCCATGCAACCATGGCCTTCCCACGATAGCGTTATAGGGAAAGTCTATGTCAATTACACAAAATAATGTCGGCTGCTTTTGTTTGCCGACATGAATTGTTAACATTAGCTCCCCCCGAGGTGTCGATGGTTTTCCATTAAATCCGAATATGTTATACGATGAAGGCACCAAAGCAACTTTCTTTCCTATCATTTTATCATATGTTTTCCCAAAGAGTATATCGACGGAACTCCCGGGGTCCACGAGTATTCTTGGCATCGCTATTTTTCCCATTTGGAGGGTGATGACCAAAGGGTCGTTGTGTGATCTTCCCTTGTTGGGGATGTCCGCTGCAGAAAAGAAAACAGGTTGCTTTTGCCATTATTCTAGATGATTCTTCGTGACTACGCTAAGTATTTCCTTTCCCTCGAAATCCCTCTTACGGATTCGGTCTATTTGGATCCCCTCGAGGCCTTTTGTGTGAACGATGGAATTACAAGCGCCGAATCTTGGAATGTCTCTATCGATTGTTATCACATAAGCTTCATGCTTTGGCTCTTCCTTTGGTTGTGGCTGATTTGGAGGTGGCTTCGGTAGCTCCAGGAGGTGTTTGAATTTTTCCCTGGCTATGAAGAAATAAATTTGGTCTTGTGTCGTAACGCAATCTTCTGTTGTATGTCCGTAAAATTTGTGGAACTGACAGTAGTCTCTTGAATTCTTTGTGTGCTTTGGTTGATTACCCCTGCTTTTGGGATATCTTATTTCACTGGAAAATTCGGACTGCTCGATAGTCCGAAGAGCATCCTCGATGGGCACGCAAAGCTTTGGGAGTTTTCTATCGTGAAAGGCAGAGAATCCTGGCTTAGTTGTCCCGAAATTTCTGTTTCCTTGTCCTTGCTGGCTGTTGCTCTCTTCGAATTCTCCTCGAGAGCTGCTTCCTCGGTTATCATTGTATTTTCTATTGTCGTGGTATTTGTCGTCTCCGAATTTGCCTTCGTTCCCATAACGACCAATATCATCTTGTCTTTCTCGCTTCGACGGATCCCCAGATTGATTATTTATTGTTTGACTTCGTTCTTCGAGTGATAAATTGTTTATTGAGTGGACCTGTTTTAAGATGGTTTCCTTCCCCAGGGTTGCTTGTTCTTTGATCTCTTCCAAGGTCATTCGCTCCTTCTAGTATTTTCGGAGATCTTGTAGCGTCTCGAGGTTCTTGGAGAAGAGCCTATCATATAAATGATGGTTTTTATCAAGAGCATTGAGGAATGCTCGTACTTTGTCCTTTTCTGTAGCGTCGTTCCCCACCTCTACGCACTGTTCAATCCATCTGTTTGTCAGACTCTTGGTAGACTCTCCTGGTCGTACCCGGATGCTGAATAATTTTTCCACCTCTGGCTTGGAGGAGTTGTTGTATAGGAAGTGTAGTATAAAGACTTTGGATAGCTCCTCGAAGGACCAGATCGAGCTGGCTGTGAGGTTGTCATACCAAGCGAGGGCTTCTCGTTTCAAGCTAGAGGGGAAATATTTACAGAGCACTTCGTCTCTATCAGCGTAAGCCAAAAAGAATCAGAGATACATTTTAATATGTAAGGTCGGGTCTCCTGAGCCATCGAAGATTGATGTGAAGGTGGGCATAGTGCATTTTATAGGATTCTTGTCGCTTGACTGGATCCTATTGTCGAAGAGTTCGGCTCGGAGTGTCTTGATCTGGTCCAACATTACTTGATGTAGAGCCCTAGCTTCGGCATCCTTCTTCGTTTGGTTATCTTCGCTGAATATCTGTATGCTTTCCTTCGGATATACTCCTGGTTCGGTCCTTTTGCTCGATACTGTGATCCCATGGCCTTTGCTGGCGCCCTTGGTCTTGATGTATGCTTTGGATGCAGAGTGTTCCTTCGATTGAGATACATTGTTTGGACGAGAGTGTCCTTCGCTGCATCCTTTGTAGTTTGATGCTGACTTTTCTGCCACCTTTTTATTTGCTTCGGCTAGTTGCTTTTTTAGCTTTTTTATCTTTCTGTTTTTCAAGATTAACTTTCTGAACTGTGCAGCTCTCGTCGTATCTTCTTCGGTTGGTTGGTGTAAAGGCAAGCCGTTGTCAGGGACAACCACTTCATCTTCATCTTCGTCGTTTTCTCCATTTTCTTCTTGTACTTGCTGTCGAGGTAGTTCGTTAGCCTCTGGGAATCCTTCTCCCTCTGGGCCTAAGTCCTCTATATGTACTTCGTCTTCGTTTACTCGTTCCCTGTGTTGGACTGTGCTTGCCGCCACCTCGGGTGATAACCCTTTACTCGTTGAGAATCTGGTGTAATGATGCCTCGAGGAGCCGGTCGCTTACCTCGAAGATCCCACTCGTTGCTTCGGAGCCTGATCAGATTTCGAAGCCATTCTGGTTGTGACCTGTCAGAAGACAAAAAACCCGTGAGGTCCAAGGCGGCACTGCAGTGTACTATGTCAGTCATGTAGGTCTGTACGTTGCAACGGTTTTTATCGTGCGAGTTTTTAGCGTAGGTCGTATTCGTTCTTTTTAGATATATCCCTAACTATATTTTTTGTCTTTTAGCCAAAACCATCTTTTCCAACGATTCCTTCGTAAAATTTTATTTCCAAATGTAGCAGAGACCTGGAAAACCCTAAAAAATAGGTCTAAAGATTTTTCCATAATCGTTTTCTTATAGCCGATCCTAATTTTAAGGCATATATTATGAAAATCAATTACCATGCTTGAAATGGATTTCATCATGTCAAGGTTTGAAACCCTTAGACGTTGATCTGACCATCTGATGATTTGCTCATAAAACCCTTGAACATGCTAAAGCCTTTAAGGATCTTTAGACGTTTAAGGTATTGGAGCGTTTTTAAAGAACAAGCTTTGAAGATCTTTAAAAAATGAGAAAATTTATCAAAAATTTGAAAACCCGAAAAATCACAGGCAAACCCTAAGTTGTTTTAATCAGTCCCTGTTTCTAGCGCCAAACTGTATGAGTATAAAAACTGCATAGGTGCATCATGTTCTATAGCCCTCAGATCTCATACTCACACACACAGTTACTTAAACATGATTCAAGGTACGAAGACCTCAAGAACAATACCGAAGATATGTAAAAAGACATTAATCAAAGGACTAAACGTATAAAGATTATATTTCTGTTTTGCTACTACATGGATATGATCCTAAGGAGCTAGAGGAGATACAGACCTAATCCCTCTCTCGCCACTTAGGTTACCCCAAAAATTCCAACCCTTACAATGTTTTCCAAGCTCGCCTTATATAGGCCGAGCTTGGGTGGTTTACAACTAATAAGACAATGGACTCAATCGTGGTGGTGTCAGTCCTTGTCGAGTAAGGCGGTTCCTTCGGAGGTACTCCGAAGATGGCTCTGGAGCTTCGGACCTTCAAGGCCGGGTCCGAATCCCTTTCTTCTGATGCTCTATTCGGTGTCCTCGGACTTATCTTTCTTTGGTTTGATCCCGAAGCTTCGCCACTTCTTCCTTTGGTGTGATTTTGCTTCTTGGATCTCTGACACATGTCCCGAGGGGTTTTACCCTCCACAGAAGCTTTGAGAAGGTGGCCAAGATTTACATTAAGGTCAGAGGTATGGCGTAACTCTCGGCGGTATACCACCTAACATCTTGGTCGAAATCGAGTAATAGATTACACTGCTTAGTATTAGCACTAGTCAGCTTGTCAATTTCAACCTCGATCCGCCGTAACCGATCGTCATGATGTTGTTGGCGACCTTATAATAGACAAGGACTAGAAATTGGGAAAAAGAGACAGCGGAATAAAATACTATTCTGGAAAAATTAGAGAAAATAGCTAACCTTGGAGTTCTTTATGCTCTCTTGACTCCTTATTGTAGTACAGACGTAGTCGGTCGCATTCTTTCATCTCCAGGGACAGCTGCTGCTCCAGTGTGGCCTTTGCTTGACGAAGATTGTCAACTTCTTGCTTTAGTTGAGCATTCAACGCAATACTGCCAAGGTTGCGTTGGAATTCCTAAATAATAATAAAGATTAACACATTTAGAGACAAATACCGACAAATATAACAAAATATATGGCTGAGGCAATGGATTACCAAGACGGCACTGCAGAGTTGTTCATAAGGAGTAAGATGGGAAACAGCGGCAGTAAGCTCAACAGGTTTCAGCGCCAACCCAGGCATACTTAGCTTACTCATAGATTCCAGATAAAGGGTATTGGAACCCCCTTCATCTTGAGTGACTAACTTCGAGAATGAATCTGCCAATTTATTCAGCGAAAGTTGGTTTTCTGTAGAACCACCACTGGCGGAATCCTGAGGCAGATTGTCTATAGAAAGAAGCTGGAGAAGCAGTTTGGCGGCATCATTAGCGGCTGAGGCAGAGAGTTGTTCATCTTTGCCACTTGGGCGGACAGGAGAGCGCTCTGGGTCATTAATAACCCCCACAGCAATCTCAGCGGTAGTCTGCTCCGTGTCGGTAGGCTCGGAAGCATCAATATTAGGAGTTGTACGAACCTCCTTAACCACTTCAATGGGATTAGTTTGATCCGTGACTTTTACAGGTTGGTTCTCAGTAGCAGAGTCGCCGACAACATTGGGTGTAGCAGAATCATTCTTTTTCTTGGAAGCCACAATTTTCTTCTTGGGCTTTTGCGGTTTCACCTGGTTCTTGGAGGCATCACCATCTTTTTTAGCAGCGGAGGAAGCTTTAGCGTCGGCGTCCTTATCAGATTTAGTGGACGTCATACCAGGAAGACTACTCAGTTGATCTTTAAGCTGCGCAAGGACTTCTTGCTCCTTACTTTGCTTGTTTTTCTTTGGGGGTGGCTAAGAAAAGAAAAAGCCGTCATCTTCAGTTCCGCTAACAAACAGAGGCAAATATATACATATATTTTAGAGACATAATCAAAGTGTTTGTTACCTGAACATCGTCTCCACCTTTCCCTTTTCGTTTTTGGCCTTTGCTTTCCTTGGCGTCTTTCTCCTGAAACTCAGGTTTCTTTAACCAGTGACCAGTATCTCCGACAACGAACTTGCCATTTTTCTTGATGTACTGATTTTCCTCTGTCCAGCGGGCCTTCCAGAATTCATGGTTAGCAAAGTCAGAGTGCTGGGGAAGGAAATCTCTTCGGACGATAGTTTTCTTTTCATCCTCCCAACCTTTGAGCCAGGGTCCTTCAACCTTGCAAGGAAGGTCAGTCCAATGGTTCTCAGACTTGTGTCGGACAATGGGATTAGCGGCGGTAGAAGATTCTTTGTTAACATCTCTCAGGAACTTCTTATAGCCGTCATAACCTTTCTTTGACACGATGCGATAAGCCCAAGATTCACCAGCTCTATCGATATGCTTAACTTCATACTGCTTCTTGAAGTTTTCCATGTTGTACAACTTTGAGTCGGTAAATAATGGATTTCTGGTAATATTCGGATAGTTGGTGGTGCCATGCCGACGGGCAATCCATTCGTACATTATGCGAATGGAGTTACTGGAAAGTTGAGCAGGGTTCTTATTGACATAGACCAGCATCTCAAGAAGAATAGGATCGGCGGGGTCGTACAAAGGAAATTTGTACCCGGCTTTAATTTGACCAATGAAAATGACAAAATTATTATCATCCTGGCCTTCTTGGCGGATGTGGTCAAGGAGTAGCGGATCTTGGGTAGAGGTGATGCCGTCAATAGGTGTAAGCTTGAATGTCTTGTTATCAACATGATGATTCAAACAAAATTTATCCCAGTCACCCCAGGGGCATTTCTTCTTACCCTTCTTTGGGGACGGCGTCTGTGACGATTCGTCATGATCAGACTCGTGTGTGTGAGTTGAAGAGACAGGTTCGTAAGTAGAGTCTGACGCCATTATAGGAGCATAGAAGATCGGAAAATATAAGAACACCCGGAAATAGGTAGTTGCAGAGGTGAAAAAGTCACCGGAAAGTGAGAAAAGTAGGAATAAGGAAGATTTGAGTGGTGGAAAGGGTAAAATAACAACTTTGGGTGGTGAATCTAGCGAAAAAGGATTGAAAAGAGGCTGAAAACGGTGGTTACACGACGGCACAACGGCGGTTTGGCGGCAGTTAGGGTTTTAGTTGCAGAACCCAGAAGAAAGTGAAAGGAGTGAGAGTTTTAGAAGAAAAAATTAGGGTTGAAGTGGAGAAGATGAGATATTTATAGGGGAAGGGCATCAACCGGCTGAACAGGTTGCAGGTCAAAAAGCGTACCCTAGATTCGCGGCATGCAGCTGAACGTGGAGATAATTTAGCTACTGATAAGGATGTACTGGCATTTTCAGCGGAAAAGGGTTTTCATCTTCGGCGACTAAAGATCTTGAAGATGAAAGAGGCAAAATGTAAGTGTAGAAAATGCCTTTATCCATCAAGGGCACCTAAGAAGTGATGACATGTAGGAAGGCTACCTCAGAAATGTAGAA
>JAJJMA010016264.1:0-28741 GCA_023529015.1 Papaver nudicaule | reverse complement strand
TTTTATTTTGAAAATTATCATCATATTTGTATTTTGCTTTATGTCTAGGACTCTGTTCAGCTTCAGGGCCAGGCAAATAACGCGAAACCCCTTCTCTCTATCGGCACTGAATTATACATCCATTGTATGAGCCCTTTGGTTTATTATTCACACATATAGTTTGATACCATATGACAAAAGGGTTTTAACAAGTACTACAGCCGGTCATGCATAAGTAGCATGTATGCATTCAACTCCAGAAATGCACAAATGGGTATGTATTTTCCAACAATTTGAGTCCTTTGAGACTGCCATAGCCATCTCACTGACTTGCCAATCTCATTTTGCAGCCCCAAACCGGAATAACGGTCATCTGGAATTTTGAGTGGAGCTGAATCAGAAGGGGACACTGGGGTTTGCTTACCCAACACCTTATACATAAATGAGTGGGGTTAACAAAATGAACAAACTACCAAAAATAACTATCAACGACCCAATTCCGAAGAGTTTGAAGAAGAATTACCCGCGTTTGAAATCCTTGTGAAATATTCTCAGTTTTTATCGGATCTCTCCTCCCTTGTCTAAACATATCTAAAACACGGTGCTTAAACGCGTATTCAACAAGTATTTATGGTTTCCTTGATCGTTCGTCAGTAATTGGTTACATCTAATTCAATAGCCAAATCTTTGATTCGTATCAAAGAAAATGAAGAAAAATCATCAAGGGTGTTGTTTTCCATTTCTGAGATTGCCATCAGGCAAAGACATAAAAACTCAAGGTCTTATCAAAGGAACTGACAAGAACAAGAATAGCAGCAACAATAAGAAGCAGAATAGGTATGACAAGATTGAGGATGATGGTGGTTCAGGTACCTTTTTTATTTTCTCTATTTCTTCAGATGAATGGTGGTACATTTTTGGATTTTTCTTATTGGAAGTTTTTCATTGAATATAACATATTGCTGGGGTTTGGTTGCATTTCCCAGTTTCAAACAATGGTGGGAGCTGCAGCAGCGGTAGCACCGTTGGCGCAACGACTAAGGCCACTGCTAAGACATTCACATTTCAAGAGCTTGCTTCAGCTACAAAGAATTTCAGAGAAGAGTCTGTTGTGGGTGAAGGAGGTTTTGGGCGTGTCTACAAGGGTTATTGTTTCGCAAGTGATGGGGAACAAGTAGAAGTTGCAGTGAAACACCTGGACAGGAATGGGCTTCAAGGAAACAAGGAATTTGTGGTGGAAGTTCTGATGTTAAGCCTCTGTCAACATCCTAACCTTGTCAATATGGTTGGTTATTGTGCTGATGGTGATGAACTACTTCTCGTCTACGAGTTCATGCCTCTGGGGTCTTTGGAATATCATCTACATGGTAATACACATTAGACACTACTAACCTTGTACAGCTAAATATCAGAATATATGGCTTCAAGTAGAGTAGCTACTGACAACAGTCACTAAGTTTTTAACTGGATTATTTGTTTTGATTTATTTAGATGTTTTGCCTAATGAGGCACTTGACTGGAATACAAGGATGAAGATAGCACTTGGTGTAGCTAAAGGCTTAGAGTACTTGCATGATAAAGCCAACCCTCCAGTGATTCATAGGGACTTGAAGGCTTCTAATATCCTTCTAGGTCCAGATTATTATCCAAAGCTCTCAGATTTTGGTCTCGCAAAGCTTGGTCCTGTTGGTGAGATCAGCCACATCACTACTCGAGTTGTGGGAACCCATGGTTATTGTGCTCCAGAGTATGCTAGTACTGGTCGACTCACTTTTAAATCTGACATCTACAGTTTTGGCGTTCTCTTGCTTGAACTCATCACTGGACGAAAGGCAATCGACTTTACCTTACCAGCTGAAGAGAATACTCTGGTTGAATGGGTACTCTCCTCTATCTCTCTCCCTCTCTCTCTCCCTCTCTCTCTCCCTCCCCCTGCTAACATCTTCTGGATTGTGTCTTTACAGGCAAGACTACTGTTGAAAGATCCTAGGAAGTTCCCACACATGGTAGACCCACAACTGCAAGGCCGCTATCCTACGAGCGGCCTTAACAGAGCTCTGGCGCTTGCAGCTTTATGTGTACAACAGGTAGCTATAAAACGACCTCCTGTGCGGGAAGTTGTGATTGCTCTGTCACGTATAGCATCTCAAACTTATGGAAGCACATCCAGCCCCGTCTCAACCAAACAAACATAGTTTGATGACAAGTAACAAGAATAATAAAGAAAGCCTAGGTGAAGGTGGGACACAAGGTGAAGTTGCAGAAACCAATTCCGAAAACTTAACCAGAATTTACTCAAATCTTGGTCAGATACAAAAAGAGAGGTGACATTCCATCTGGAGGTTGAAAGAGATCGAAAATGTTGACACGAGACGCATAAATATCTGATGAGAAGTTGTCCAGAAAATTGGAGCAACAATAAGACTGACTTCATTGACGAAAAAAAAAAGAGTAACAAAATTATCATTTAGCTATGTTCTTCACTGGTGACATTTGTGTGGTTCCACACCAATAAAGTATGACCAGGATAAGCAAACCATCCGAAGCTCATTAATAAGCCAGAGTCAAGAAATAGTAATACTGCAGAGATTAAGATGCCCAAGATATTCACTGCAGTAATGCAGAGTACAGCAAAAGACACGACGTAACATGATGATTTATTTTAAATTTTGGTGCAGGTTATGTGCTGATGAAAGCAAACCAATGTAAATATGAAATTTTGCCATTGTTGCTACCACTTCCAGTCACTTGTTCTTTTTGCTCCCTAAGTAATTAAAGAATTTTCAGTAAAGCGAGTCAGCCATCAGACACCCAGATTATGTCTGTCAGAGAGCCAGAGTATGCCAGGGATGTTACACACTTGGCAACTCATTTGGCCTCCTTTAAATGAGCTTAGTACCTATAAACACACTGGTATAAGCAATAGAATTGAGTCACTAGATTACTAATTCCATCGACCACTAGATGAATCATTCTAAAGGTGATCCTTGGTTAGCCTATAAGTGGAACCTCTTTAATCAAAGTCTACACCCACAAAGGATAAATGTTCCAACCACACATGCATTCTGTCATAAGTGACAGAATTTTGAATGCTAAAAATGGTACTCTTAATAAACATCCTAATGTTGCAACTGACCACTATCGCTTCCCGCAGCATATGAATCTCAACAATCTCCAGTAAAGAACAAAATCAAGTAAAATAACGAAACAAACAAAACATTCAAGCATTTGATTTGAGTTTTGAGACAAAGGCCTGCAAAATCTGCTTATCATATTCCTGGAAAAGACTAACTGTTTGCATAATTTCATACATTGAATGAAAACTAAAGCATGAAGTGGTTTATCATGTAACATCAAAATACATACAACCATTGATTTGTCTAAGATAAGCAAACAGGTTATTACCACTCTTATCTCTGGTTCTACAGCAACAAGATACTCACAATTATTGAGCCCGGCCAAGTTCAACGAGAAGTAATTTGAACATGACGATATCTTGTCTACGAGATGAAGGCAGTAAAAGAAGACCAGAGCTTCAAAGACGTCGCAGTGGAATCATTTACTTCAATCTTTAATTCCCCAAAACTCGTCATATTCACTACTGTGATCATCATCTCCAATGGAGAAAGCCTCTCCAATTTGATGTGGTTCACTCATTGAAGTAAGTATCTGGTTAAGACCATGAACAACAATCGAATCACTCAAATACATCTCTGGAACAAGATTTTCGATAGGAACATCATTGAATAACAGCAGCTGTCCAAGTTTCGAAACTTCGATTGAAAAATCTCTATCCAATGTCTGTAAGGTGGTTTCATCTTCAAGACCCCAAAGATCTTTCACAGTAACTTTACAAGGAAGAAAATGACGATGAAATACAGATCCAAGACTCGAATTCGCCAAATACGGAGCCAAAACTGAGTCGGCAACAGCAAAAATCGTCAGATCTGTTGTTTCTTTCACTAATCCACGTAATTGAAGATCAAGAGACGAAGACATTATAGAATAACCTCTTGATAACAAAACCGCTGAAACATTAACAATTTCGTTATCGATTCATACACATCTGAATAGAACCGATCTTTACATCCATTACTAGTTAGATAAGCCGGATCAAAGAAATCATCAACAGCAAATATCGACAAAGATCCATAATCAATTAAAGCAGTTTCATTAATTCTAACACCGTTTAGTGAAATCTTTCCTCCATTTCCAAAACTATTAGTAACTAACAAACTCTGATTCTCGAACAAAGTAGGGATTCTAGCACCATAAGGTAATGATTTCAATGGTGAAATATGGAATTGTAAAAGAATCGAATTAGGTTGTCCTGAATAGACAAAGACAGTATCAGAAGGAGCAAAGATTGTAATTGCTGATGACGGAAGTGTTAGGGTTTGTGAAGCGAGTTCAAGTGTTAAGGACATGGATACGTAACCTGAATCCGAGAGAATACTGATTGCTTCTGTTACTAGTTCTGATTGCATTGTTGTTGCTGGTTCTGCTGTTTGAATCGATGAGAAGACTAGTAGTACTAGTGTGAAAGAAGATATCACAAAATACGCCATTACTGAAGCAAGAAGAAGAAGAAACTGGAATTTCTTGAGGGGTTTTTCTCTTTCTTGGTTTCGAGAATGAAAAGAGAGAGAGAGAGAGAGAGAGAGAAAAGATAGATTATATCAAACGGTGCGGTGCGGTGCGGTACGGATGAAACAGAATTTTGGCGGGAAAAGTACGGACACGTGGCACGGAATGGTTGCTTCGGACGTTTCGGGAAGGTTTGCAGCTGCAACTTTTCCGTTATGCCGTTATGGTCAAAAAAGTTGTTACAGGGGAGAAATTGAAAGTCCAAATGACGAATTTAACCCTGGATTCGAGTGTAGTGTTTGGAACCGGGAAGTGGGCCCTTCGGGTTGGTTTGAACCGGATTACCGGCATAAGAGGTTTTCTCTCAGGTCATTATGGTTGTTTTATTAGAATCTTGTCTAGAGAGTGATTAAGTGGAGTTTTAGGTGAGGATTCTGTTTTTTTTTATTGATAAAATAGAAGAAAGTGGGGAATTTTATTAGGTTTGATTGGTGAGTAATGGAAATGGAAGGGAAACCAGGTTTACTTGGTTACAGGATGCCTGCGGAATGGGAAGCTCAGTCTCAATGTTGGATTGGTTGGCCTGTAAGTATTATCTTCTTCTTCAATTAGGGTGGATTTCCTTTTAATTTATTTTTTCCTGATAAATGTTTTTTTGTTTTTGTTTTCATTATCTGGTTGATGGGTTTGTATTTTCATTACTTAGCTTTAGTCTTGAAGTTTAATTGAATATCATTTCTGATTTTGTTCTGTTATTTAGGTGTTGTGCTATATTAGCTGCAAAGTGATTAAATTGAGTTACTGGTTCTTATATTCTTAGTATAAATGCCTAAGTATGTTCTGTACTGAGTGTGTAGTGTTCTAAGTCAATCTATTGTCCAAATGGGTTCTTATGATTAGGTTATTTAACACTTTGTTGATTTCTCTAAGTGGTCTCCAAATATATTCCACCTACTTTGAATTTGTCATTGGTCTCTGAATCCCTACTGTGAATTTGCCATTAACATTCTTGAAAGCCCCACTGGCTGAAATAGCACTATGGTATTGATTGCATTCAGAGACCAATGACACCAGGTATTGACACAAAGCGCAAGCACAGTATGGTACGTATTGCAATATCACATCCTCTAATTAAGTCGCAACAATAGGGAATGGTAACCACTATGGTGTTATAATTCTTTTGTACCTTGTTGCTTACAATCGAGGAATGAGTAGGGATAAAGTCTTGCACGGCCATTAAAAATTCTACCCAGATAGATATGGTCTCTGCCTATTAAAATCTTAGTCACAATTTAGCTTATTAATAAATGGGTTTCTTTTCCAAATACATGGAACTAATTTATAAATCATGGTTTTACTGTTCATATTCTTTTACTGTAAGTCAGCCAACACTTCATTTGTTTGAATTACAGGAGCGTCCTGATAATTGGCGAGATAATGCTATTCCTGCTCAAAGAGTGTTTGTAGATGTGGCTAATGCGCTCTCAAAGTTTGTGCATGTCACTGTTTGTGCAACTGCTGCTCAGGTTGGTATAAGTGGGAGTTATCTTGTGCCTTTATGCCGTTCTTCTAATTTTTAACTTTTCAACTTTAACTTGGTTTACTCTAGTGGGACAATGCACGTACTCAACTCCCAAATCATATCAGAGTAGTGGAGATGAGTTTGAATGATTCATGGTTCCGGGATACTGGCCCAACTGTGAGTTATTCTTTCTTTCCTTCTGCCCACTCATAACACTTCCTATGTTTCTTTTGTTTCACTTTCATGGTTTCGGGTCAAATGACAAGTGGTTTTCGTCTTTTTTTCTTTCTTTGGAATAGTTTGTTGTTCTTAACAAGGCATTAAGTCTGGAAGATAAAACACCCAAGGTTGCCGGAATTGATTGGACTTTTAACAGTTGGGGTGGTAAGTGTTTAAAAACAAAATTGTTTCATTTTTAGATGATGCTGATTTGCGTTGTCTGGTTGGTAATCTCCATTATCATTGTTTTGGGGGCTTCAAGGTGTCGATGATGGATGCTACAAGGACTGGAGTCATGACTCTCTTGTGGCGAAAAAGGTAGGTGGAGCTGCGTGCAACTTGAATTTGCTGTTGGTGAATCTGGTGCTTTTACTCCTGCTCATTTTCCGTAAACGAATTCCTGACTTGAAGCTTACACTTGTGTTTGATGTTAGATTTTGGAAATTGAGAAGGTCCCGAGATTTCCCCAGACCCTCGTACTTGAAGGTGGAAGCATTCATGTAGATGGAGAAGGTAACTTTACCATAAGTTTATGAGAAGTTACTGGCAAATAAAATTATTAATTGTGTTCATTGTCCAAAACATTCTCTATCTTATCAAATTTAAAATTATATGCATTATATACCAAAGCTCAGGTTTATCTTCAGTTTGTTGTGGTCTACGCATTCAAGATTTGCCTATCTCGCCTTAACACTCACTTAAAGTTATCCATCTGCGCAGTAATAGCTTTAATGGATGTACAATTTTTTATCCCCACGCCATAACTCTTTAATGCTATTACTGTAAAGGAAACAAAGAACTTGGTTTATAACTTTAGTATTACTGTAGTGTTTTGAACTTCCGTTACATTTGTTTCACAGGGACTTGCCTTACAACTGAAGAGTGCCTTTTAAATCCAAATCGCAATCCACATCTGACTAGAGAACAAATAGAGGATGAACTTAAAAATTACCTCGGAGTAAGAAAGTTTATTTGGTTACCTCGTGGATTATATGGTACTTCCCTCATCTTTTACTGTTTGATTACATCTCTATGTCATGTTTCAGAACTATTTAAATTGAAAAGCTTTCTAACAGATCTGCAATTTACTTTCCAGGTTCATTCGATTGATTTAAGGCATAATTGATGAAAAACATTTTAGGCTTTATTTAGCTTGCTTACGTATTTTCTGATGTCCATTTCACATAAACATAATCTTTTAGATGCTATTGCAATGTTCAGCTTGGAAATTAGAATAGAACTATTACAAGTACTCAACTTAGTATTAAATTTATTTTGCATCGAGTTATTTGAGGTGCTCGTAAGCTTCATTTTGAAGTTGTAGTACAGAAATCCTTGTAACTGCTACAATGGATCAACTAATCAGTAGTTAAGTGAGTCCCCTAATCTATTCTCTTTGGTATTTCCTGATGCCATGCTTCAATCATGCTCCAAACATGGATCTTGTCGTAATTAATACTTAAATTGCATCTAATGATCTGAATATGATCTTTATACTTCATATCTTGAGGCAATCTGGTTCTTTCTATGTATATCATCAATGTGCACAAAAGCATATATCATTTTGTTCTTAAAATTTGCTTACATGGTGGTGTAGGTGATGATGATACCAATGGCCATATTGACAATATGTGCTGCTTTGTGAAACCTGGTGTCGTCATGTTGTCTTGGACTAATGACGAATCAGACCCCCAGTACGAGCGTTCAGTTGAGGCCTTCTCCATTCTCTCCAGCTCTACAGATGCTTGTGGTAGAAATTTAGAAATAATCAAAATCCATGTTCCTGGGCCACTTTATATGACTGAGGAGGAATCAGCTGGAGTTACTCAGGTTAGTACAACACATCCTCAGATATTTTATGTTTCTGTCATTCTGATCCAGGATGAATCATTGGTTGGCTTCACACCATTGATGTGTGTGATATATATTCACGGTAATTGTGTTTGGACTACAGGATGGTGATGCTAAACCTAGACCTCCTGGTACAAGACTTGCTGCCTCGTATGTAAATTTCTACATAGCAAATGGAGGGATCATAGCCCCAGCATTTGGGGATGAAAAGTGGGATAAAGAAGCATTTCATGTCCTTTCATCGGCCTTTCCAGATCATGAGGTAAGAGCGTTATTTATGAAACAGAGATACCCATTTCCCTCCTTTTGACCCAACGCAATTTAGGCAGAGATCCTAAACACACATGTTTGTAAGACAATTGGCAGGTTACATGGGCTCCATAGCTGGGCTGTGAGAGTCAATTTATAGCTAATTTTCAATTTTTGTTATCCGAAAGTCCTCTTATTTCCCTCAAGAAACAACTTTTGTCTTTGAAGATGTTATGATGTTTTCTGGAAAATAACCAAATGCTTTGCATATTCAGGTGGTGATGATTAAAGATGCCAGGGAGATTGTTTTGGCAGGTGGGAACATACATTGCATAACACAACAACAGCCAGCCCCCTGTAGCAGTATCATAAACAGTGTTTAAACCATTGTTCGCTTCTTCTATTTTTCTTCTGCACTTGTATTTTGTTGGTCCTAATGTAACAGGTAGGTGTAAGTCAAAAACTTAACTGTATCATCTGTAATTGGTTAACTTGTTATAGGTTTAAACAAGTTAAACTCTTTCATGTTACTCAATAAAGAAGGGGAAGCTTTTTATGTTTTAATTGTCTTTTAAACTCTAATTCCTTTCTCTACTTAAAAATCGAAATACAAAAGTACAAAAAATACTCCAACAACGAAAGACAGCAACAGTCTGTGCACAATATTACTTAAGAATGAAGAATCCACTAATTCCTCTGATCATTTAGAGAGCTTACTGGTAATGTTTTTCTTGATATCCCTGATCATGGTAGGTCAAATGGTTCTAATGAACTTTAAAAGAGTTTCCAAACAACACAGTTTCGAACCTGATTTGGTGAAGTCCCTCCTCCACGGTTTTGCGAATGTTGAGTGGCTTGATCATCCTTTTATTGTGTCGGGTCCTTGGGTTTTCGGTATCGATGGATCAGTCCTCGTGTTTTTTTGACTTCTTAGCATGATTCTCTTCTTACGAAGAAGAAGTATAAGCGTTTCGTTTATCTTGCAATCTTTGTCCGCATACTTCTACTTCGACGTAGTCGCTCCATAATATTCTTAGTACTTGCATTCTTTCATATCCCTTGGTGCCTGTGCTTCAAGACGAAGATAATGATATAAATGACGATATCGAGGATGAGTCTGCTTGTTTCTCTAGTTGTAGTTACTTATTCGCCTTCTGTAGTTCCTAGGCCGCGACGTAGACCTGTTAATATTTATGTATGGCTTCTATTGGTGCTACTTCATCTTTGATGCCACATATTTTTCTTGACTATTTGTTTTTCTTGCCGCAAGGTTTGAAGCAACCGAGGAATGGATCATCTCATTATAACTCTCAACCGGATCTTCCTACTTATATGGATCTTACTGCGTAGCGTCGTGCTAATGATGCTGCGAGAAATGGAGTTCGTGCAAACGACGGTAAGGTTGAAAAAGTAAAACAAATTATTTTGAATGATAGGCGCTTCGATTGTGAAGATTCTCGGTATGGCGGAGGGTCTGCTTCGACTCTTTCTACAGTAAAAGATGTGCGCAGATTCTTGGGATTTAATATGATGCTGGTGCAGGGTCTGGTGATGCGCCTAAAGTTTTCTCTAATACTACTGTTACAGCTAAGGTTTCTACTGCTAAGGGGTAAGGCGTTGGTGGAGTATTTGGCTGCTGCCATTGTTTATCTCGAAGTTGTTTCTACTAATACTATCGATCTCTCCCGTAAGTTTCGTTCCCTTGACTTTCTTTCTGGTGCGGTATTCACTTTGGTTTTTTATTTCCATTGCTTGGCTGTTTTAGGTTTAAAGAAGGACAAGGCTGGTTTGGAGCGCACGCTTGAAGTGATGTCTTCCGAGGTGAATCGTCTTCGCAACATGGTTGATAATAATAAAGACCTATAAGATACTGGTGGAATATGCAATGCATATAGTATTTCGAGTTGTTCTCTAGTCTCGAGGCACTTCTGACCGAGACAGGGTTGAAATTCTTCTAGGGTTTGAATGTTATTATTGCGAAATATCTGTAAACCTGCGTGCTTGCACCAATTCCTCTGATCATTTAGAAGCTTACTGGTAATGTTTTTCTTGATATCCACTGATCATGGTATGTCTAATGGTTCTGGAAGTTGAAAGAGTTTCCAAACAACACAGCTTCGAACCTGATTTGGTGAAGTCGCTCCTCCATGGTTTTTCGAATGTTGAGTGGCTTGATCATCCTTTTATTGTGCCGAGTCCTTGGGGTTTTTCGGTGTCGATTGTTCAGTTCCTCGCGTTTCTTTGACTTCTTAGCATGATTCTCTTCTTACGAAGAAGAAGTATAAACGTCTTTGATTATCTTGCAATGTTTCTCCGCATGCTTTTTATTCGACGTGGTTGCTCCATAATATTCTTAGTACTTGCATTCTTCCATATCTCTTGGTGCATGTGCTTCAAGAAGAAGATAATGATATAAATGACGATATTTTTGCTGAGTTGGAAACTGATATTGATGATGAGTCCGCTTGTTTCTCTGGTTGCGGTAACTTCTTCGCCTTCTTTAGTTCCAAGGCCACGACGTAGACCTGCTAATATTTATGTATGGCTTCTATTGGTGCTACTTCATCTCTGGTGCCACATATTTTTCTTGACTATTTGCTTTTCTTGCCACAGGGTTTCAAGCAACCGAAGAATGGATCATCTCATTATAACTCTCAACCGGATCTTCCTGCTTATATGGATCTTACTGCGCAGCGTCGTGCTAATGATGATGCCAGAAATGGTGTTCGTGCAAACGGCGGTAAGGTTGACTAAGTAAAACCAAATATTTTGAAAGATAGGTGCTCTGATGGTGAAGATTCTCGGTATGGCGAAGGGTATGCTTCAACTCTTTCTACAAGGAAGGCCAGTGAAAGATGTGCACAAATTCTTGCGATTTAATATGACGTTGGTGCTAGGTCTGGTGATGCGTCGAAGGTTGTCTCTAATACTACAGTTGTGGCTAAGGTTTCTACTGCTAAGGGGTAAGGCGTTGATGGAGTATTTGGTTGTTGCTATTGTTGATCTCGAAGCTGCTTCTACTAATACTATCGATATCTCCCGTAAGTTTTGTTCCCGTGACTTTCTTTCTGGTGCGGTATTCACTTTGGTTTTTTATTTCCAATGCTTGACAGTTTTAGGTTTAAAAAAAGACAAGGCTAGTTTAGAGCGCACGCTTGAAGTGATGTCTTCCGAGGTGAATCGTCTTCACTGCTTGGTTGATAATAATAATAATAATAAAGACCTGTAAGATACTGGTGGAATAGGAAATGCATCAGTATTTCGAGTTTTTCTCTAGTCTCGAAGCACTTCTTACCGAGACAGGGTTGAAATTCTTCTAGGGTTTGAATGTTATTATTGCGAAATATCTCTAAATCTGCGTGGTTGCACCAATTCCTCTGATCATTTAGAGATCTTACTGGTAATGTTTTTCTTGATATTCACTAATCATGGTAAGTCAAATGGTTCTAATGGAAGTTGAAAGAGTTTCCAAACAACACACTTCAAACCTGATTTGGTGAAGTCGTTCCTCCACTGTTTTCCTAATGTTGAGTGGCTTGATCATCCTTTTATTGTGCCGGGTCCTTGGGTTTTTCGGTGTCGACGGGTCAGTCCCTCGCGTTTCTTTAACTTCTTAGCATGATTCTCTTCCTGCGAAGAAGAAGTATAAGCCTATTCGTTTATCTTGCAATCTTTGTCTGCATGCTTGTCCTTTGACGTGGTCGCTCCATAATATTCTAAGTACTTACATTCTTCCATATCCCTCGGTGCACGTGCTTCAAGACGAAGATGATGATATAAATGACGATATTCTTGCTGAGTTGGAAACTGATATCGAGGATGAGTCCGCTTATTTCTATGGTTGCGGCCTTCTTTAGTTCCAAGGCCGCGACGTGGACCTGCTAATATTTATGTATGGCTTCTCTTGGTGCTACTTCATCTCTGGTGCCACATATTTTTCCCGATTATTTGCTTTTCTTGCCGCAGGGTTTCAAGCAACCGAGGAATGGATCATCTCATTATAACTCTCAACCGGATCTTCCTGCTTATATGGATCTTACTGCGAAGCGCCGTGCTGATGATGATGTCGGTGTTCGTGCAAACGACGGTAAGGTTGACAAAGTAAAACCAATTATTTTGAAAGATATGTGCTATGATGGTGAAGATTCTCGGTATGGCTTAGGGTCTGCTTCGACTCTTTCTAAAAGGAAGGCCAGTGATAGATGTGCGCAGATTCTTGCAATTTAATATGACGTTGGTGCAGGATATGGTGATGCGTTGAAGGTTATCTCTAATACTAATGGTGCGGCTAAGGTTTCTACTGCTAAGGGGTAAAGCGTTGGTGGAGTATTTGGTTGCTGCTATTGTTGATCTCGAAGTTGCTTCTACTAATCCTATTGATCTCTCCCGTAAGTTTCGTTCCCGTGACTTTCTTTCTGGTGCGGTATTCACTTTGGTTTGTTATTTCCATTGCTTGACTGTTTTAGGTTTAAAAAAGGACAAGGCTGGTTTAGAGCGCACGCTTGAAGTGATGTCTTCTGAGTTGAATCGTCTTCCCAGCTTGGTTGATAATAATAATAAAGACCTATAAGATACTGGTGGAATATGATATGCATCAGTATTTCGAGATCTGGTCTCGAAGCATTTCTGAAAAATCGGGGATACCGAGATACACCACCAACTTTTAGTTTTCGTGAACCTAGGTTATTGTGGTTGTTTGAACGATCTCACAAATCAATATTCAAACAACAACCTGAGTATAGTTCAGAGAACCGAACCCTAACAAGAACGTAACTCTTGTAGATCTCAATAGAGATGGATTCACTCAATCTAATGCGGAAGGGAAAAGTAATGCAAGACACCAGAATTTTGTTAACGAGGAAACTGCAAACCTAGCAGAATAACCCCGGGACCTCGTCCAGATGTGAACACCCTTAATATGAACGGTATACAGACGCTAGCATACTCTCAGACTTCGGACTGGACTGTATCGAGATTGAATTCACCCTACAAGCAATTCAGCTGCCTATGTGCTCCTACGTCTCTTGGCTCCCGCAGTAGCCAACATACTTGATTCCCCTAGCTGACGTCCTTTACAGGCCTATGAGTTTCTCCACTTCCCTTCGTGAAGACTAGCGCTACCCTGCCTCTAACAGGACGCCTAAAAGTATCCAAGTAATCAAACAAGAATACGATTGTGATTTCATTTAGACTTAAAGTCAAGGTTAATGGAAATCGATATGTTGAATAGGGCTTATTGATCTAGCCTAAACAACTTTACCTCCAAACGCGAGACAAACTTAGTATGAAACCTAGTTCATGAATATGCGTTGGGAACTTCTAGGGTTTACGATACAAGATCTACCTTACGAAGTTTCTATCAAATCTTGGTCGTGATAAGATTGAAAAAATTTTCAATCGACCCAAGATACATGATGGAATTTTACTTCCGACCTGTGCTTCACGATCCTCAAGTGAAGTCTTTCAATAGTCGTAGTCCAAAAGGACTTCGAGATGACGACCAACCTTTATGCAAGGATACACAGATGTGTAGAGGATTTAGATTGTATTTTGCAGAAGGTCATCTATTTATAGTGACCACCAAGGGAGGCTTTGCTTAAAGTTTAAGCAACCTAGAGTAGGGCTCAAGCAAGTTCCGGAACTAAGAAAGTCCATAGCTTGATTACCCATTCTCAATCTTCATGTAACTTTGGACAAGGCCAAAAGTTAGAGAAGACTCAACCTTGTTTGAAGGTTTGCGACTTCTGGTCCAATTCTTGTTTTGGACATCGCTTTGCGACTTCTGGTCCAAATACTTAGTTTGAACATCGCTTGGATTAATTTGTTGAATTCCATGGGCCAAGTAATGACAAGTCCGAGAACTAATCATGCCTTAGACCGAAAACTTCAAGATATGGAAGTTGGAAGTTTTCGCATGGCTTATATGTACGCGTTCATGAACGCATTCATAGAGCAGTCAATAGAGTTCAGGAGAATTCAGGAGAATTCTTGAACTTGTATGTACGCGTTCATACAGACTTAGCTCGTTCTCTGAAATACCAAAAGCAACACATGTACGCGTTCACCCTTGGGGTCATTTCAAGAGACAACTCAACATACTCTACCTATACATATTATCACAAGTGTGACAAATGCAAAGGCGAAAATCCTAGAATACCTTCGGATCATATAAACAACATCATAGACTATTGGTATGATAGAAATGGTAAATACGATACGGAAAGGAAAAACCTTTATATCCTTTAGCGAGGACGTTATGATTTATCAAGTAGTAAGCTTCGGTCTTCGTCTTCATCACTCTTCGTCTCGATTACCTAAAACTATCCTAGTCCGAGGTTGTAGAGTAAACTTATCAAGGATTGTGTTTTTGTCTCATAAACTTGACAACTAACTTGAGATAGCAACATCAGTGGGTTCAACCGAGCAATGCTCTAACAATCTCCCCCTTTGTTAATTTTAGTGACAAAAACCAATCTTACATATGGATTCAAAAAGTAAAATCTTTTAGCCCTAAGCATAATGTACTTGATCTTCTTGTAATCTTCAGCGTCTTCAGATAAGAGTGTCCCTGCAAGCGAAGATTCAAGGAATAGATAACAAACTCAAAGTCACCACACATCTTGGTTTCTAGAAGGACATAGTCCAACAAGAGTTTGTTATGCAATTGAGTAGTATGTAAAACTTGTAAGCATATTGCATCAATGCTTCAAGATACTACACAATTTGATATGTTCTCCCCCTTACTCAATACACTAACTTTTGCTTTGACATGACAAGCACATCGATTTTACTCCCCCTATGACAATGTCGTGGACAATTGTCGTAGTAGATAGAAAGATTTTACTCCCCCTTACTACAAGATTTCTCCCCCTTTTTGTCATAAAATAGACAAAGAAAAGAAATATAGGAATCCTCATAAAATCGCAATAATCAATGTAGACAAAGGTAAACATACCTGAAACGAGAGATAAAAGATGCGATTCTCTCGTAGATTCCACAGCCGCACTCCCCAAAAAGATATTACCATGAAGCATAAGTTCAAAAATTAACTCTCCCCTATAATGTGTCATTCCATAAGGAACAACGCGACTACCTTCCCAAGCAAGGTTTTAGAATAAATTCTTGGGTACAATTTTCACAAGTGAAATTGTAGATGTGTTTTTCTTTCCTAGCCAGTTACGGTCAAATAGAAATTCAAGGTTTAATCTTCCTACTTTCTCAGAGAGTTTTGGTCAACCATCGCCTTTAGAGAAAACATTAGGTTACCCCTTCAGAGTGGTTGTAAGACTAAGAATTAAAGGTACAACATTTAATCCAGCGGAGTTCAACATTGTAGTCTACGAGGTACCTTATTATCAAAAATCGTCTCCGCTTAGCCATAAGAGTCAGAAGCATGGATTTTGATAATCTTTCATGAACTGCTTTACCCGAACGGGTGGTATGGCTAAAAAAGCAAGTTCACGGTTTTGCAATACATTCATAGAGATAATCAATTAAGATCAAGCATTGCAATCATCAATTAAGATTTTAATTTAATAACCTCGATTAATTGATGAAAAAGAAAACATGGAAGTAGTACAAGCAAATCATGCTTAAATCAAAAGATGACTACTTCTAACATAATGATTACCCAAACCCTAAGGAAAAGACAAAAGCTTTTTAATAAGGAGTTAACTATGCTAATCAAAAAAACTGACCTAGTTATCAGAGTCAGTATCTTCTTCAGGAGCTATCGAATCTTCATTATCATCTGTCTTCAGGTTTTCGAAATTCTCTTCTAAGCCATCACCATTAAATGGTGAGATATAATCAAGCAGATTTTTCACATCACCTTTCAGATTGGTGAGTTCATTCTTCATAACAGGTATGTCACGTTTCAGTGTTAGAAGTTTTTCTGCTATGGTAACAAGCTGAACCTTGACGACTTCAATATCTCGCAAAAGATTGAATGCAATTTCTGCTGAGATCAGTGTGTCTTTGTCTTTCTTTTGATTGTCAATAGCATTGAAGCAAACAATGGTAGGAGAGTATTCTTGAAATTCAAGAGAATCAACTACGTCCTCATTGACAAATCTTATATTCTTCCTTTTCCCATCACCACCCTTATGAGAGTTTGCTTCATCCATATTTCTCGTGTGACACTACGAGAGAATATGTAAGTGTGCTTGAACGTGATTTCAAGTCTTTTAGGGTGTGATATATTTATAGGGTCTCATTGAGATACAAAAGGAAGTTAATACAGTCTTAAACTGTATGAGGAAGTCGGTTTCCGAAACGAGTTTTTTAAGTTCGTGAAAGACCGATAAGAGGGGTTTGAGATGATCCTTTAGAGTCTAAAGATATTTTGAGCAAGGCTTTCCCCTTTTTCATTATTTCACAAAACAAGGACTCAAGATGAGTGTGCATGTCCATGATGATAGAATTAGCGTTTACCCAAAATATTGGCAATAGACGCATGTTTAATTCCTTATGAAACCAACAAGGAGATAAGTTTAAATATCAACATCATGACTTATTTTTTCATGACTTTTCAGCTTACGCTCACAGTTTCTTTCATGGATCCTGTTCTCGACTCTTGCCTTAGGAGCCAGAGGCAGGGAGAGACCTGAAGGTAGCAATTTTAAAGTGTTGATATTCACATCGAGTCATTACATTTTGGACTCTTGTTGGATGTGAAAGCACGTTCAAGATGTGCTATTAGACAACCTCTGATATTGTCAACAATATGTGACTCAGAGTAATTCTTTGGAGCATGGCTCAACAGTTTTGTGTCTTATTATTGCTTCCCAAGAAATTTCCTACAACGTTTATTGCTTTGAATACTAGGATCCCACTTTTATTTATCAAAAAGACATAATAGCACAATAGTGAGATAAGAAAAATTAAACCTTGAGGTATACTGTCCTCTTTTTGTTCATATGAACAATTACATCACTCTTATCTAGACAGTACATAGATAAGAGTGGCAACACATAACACTTTTAGGTGTTATGGCGAGTGTTCTCCCACTCGCCTTGTGTCATCAATCTTGTCTGTCTTCCTTTTAAGAATTTGTCATAGAAGTTACTATCATCAAAGTAAGATTCAACAGTTGAGGAGTTACCTGAGAGTTTCTGCTCCTTTTGATGTATGTTAATGAGATCTTTCAGCTTTGAAGAACCTTGCTTTCTTTTGTCAAGGATGTCTTGAAATTGAGTAACCAATTTACTCAAGGCATTATCTTGCAAAGCTTCTATTCCCTTATCTTGATTGTTGACAGAATGTATCTTCCTCTTAGGAACCCAACATTGTGTTTTTTCAACAGATTTGGTGAAACGGTGACTTCCAGAACTTTGAGAACGTCGAAAAAATTTCTTGGTCTCAGTATGTTCTTTAACTTGTTTGGGTCGTGACCAATGATTGGGTTGATTGATCTTTTTGATGTCACCGATTTCTTTGAGAATTTGATATATCTTTTGTTCAAGATCTACTATTCCTTTATTCTCAAAGTGTTTTCTTGATCTTGTCCGAATAGATTTATCTTTGTTTTTTTTTACGTTGGTGACAGATGTCTCAACGTTCTTGGCTTTTTGCACAGGAATAGTTGCAATATTGCCAATAGATGTAGGAATTGTTTGAAACACAATGGATTTGTGTATTTCATCTTTTAGGAGTGCAATCTCTCCTTTCAATTCCGTTATTTTTTCACATACCATGACTGAGATCGATTCATGTTTTGATTCCTCACTGGGAGTAATTTTTGAACAGGAATCAGAGGTTATCATGGATATATGATTGACAAGTCGATTAACCTTGTGCTTTAGACGAGTAATCTTAGAAGTTTGAAAATTCATGTGATTAATGAGTCCAGAGCTTTCCTTTTCAGCTTCTGAAGAATCATCAGAGAGGTTAAAAGGTAAGGCTTGTAGATATGGTTTTAATGCTTCATCACAAAAAGAAGAAGACCCAATATGATTGACTTATCAGTGTTTTTGTCTGTGTTAGAGCATTGCTCGGTTGAACCCACTGATGTTGCTATCTCAAGTCAGTTGTCAAGTTTATGAGACAAAAACACAATCCTTGATAAGTTTACTCTACAACCTTGGACTAGGATAGTTTTAGGTAATCGAGACGAAGACTGATGAAGACGAAGACCAGAGCTTACTACTTGATAAATCATAACATCCTCACTGAAGGTTAGAAAGGTTTTTCCTTTCCGTATCGTTTTTACCATTTCTATCATACCAATAGTCTATGATGTTGTTTATATGATCCGAAGGTATTCTAGGATTTTCGCCTTTGCATTTGTTACACTTGTGATAATATGTATAGGTAGAGTATGTTGAGTTGTCTCTTGAAATGACCCCAACGGTGAACACGTACATGTGTTGCTTTTGGCATTTCAGAGAACGATCTAAGTCTGTATGAACGCATACATACAAGTTCAAGAATTCTCCTGAATTCTTCTGAACTCTATTGACTGCTCTATGAACGCGTTCATATAAGCCATGCGAAAACTTCCAAGTCCATATCTTGAAGTTTTTGGTTTAGGCATGATTAGTTCTCGAACTTGTCATTACTCGGCCCATGGAATTCAACAACTTAATCCAAGCGATGTTCAAACTAAGTATTTGGACCAAAAGTCGCAAAGCGATGTCTAAACGAGCAATGGACCAGGAGTAGTGAACCTTCGAACAAGGTTGAGTCTTCTTTAACTTTTGGCTTAGTCCAAAGTTCTTAGAAGATTGAGAATGGGTAATCAAGCTATGGACTTTCCTAGTTCCGGAACTTGCTTGAGCCCTACTCAAGGTTGCTTAAACTTTAAGCAAAGCCTCCCTTGGTGATCACTATAAATAAATGACCTTCTGCAAGATACAATCTCAATCCTCTACACATCTGTGTATCCTTTCTTAAAGGTTGGTCGTCATCTCGAAGTCCTTTTGGACTACGACTATTGAAAGACTTCACTTGAGGATCTTGAAGCACAGGTCGGAAGTCAAATTCCATCCTGTATCTTGGGTCGATTGAATTTTTTCAATCTTATCATGACCAAATTTGATAGAAACTTCGTAAAGTAGATCTTGTATCGTAAACCCTAGAAGTTCCCAAACGCAAATTCACGAACTAGGTTTCATACTAAGTTCATCTCGCGTTTGGAGGTAAAGTTGTTTAGGCTAGATCAATAAGCCCTATTCAACATATCGATTTCCATTAACCTTGACTTTAAGTCTAAAGGAAATCACAATCGTATTCTTGTTTGATTACTTGGATACTTTTAGGCGTCCTGTTAGAGGCAGGGTAGCGCTAGTCTTCACAAAGGGAAGTGGAGCAACTCCTAGGCCTGTAAAGGACGTCAACTAGGGGAATCAAGTACGTAGGCTACTGCGGGAGCCAAGAGACGCAGGAGCACATTGGTAGCTGAATTGCTTGTAGGGTGAATTCAGTCTCGATACAGTCCAGTCCGAAGTCTGAGAGTAGGCTAGCGTCTGTATACCGTTCATACTGAGAGTGTTCACATCTGGACGAGGTCCCCGGGTTTTTCTGCTAGGTTTGCAGTTTCCTCGTTAACAAAATTCTGGTGTCTTGCATTACTTTTCCCTTCCGCATTATATTGTCTTTGATCTATATAATAGAAGTAATTGCAAGTTCGTTGATTTATAACCTTTGAGTGAATCCATCTCTATTGAGATCTACGAGAACTACGTTCTTGTTTGGGTTCGGTTCTCTGAACTATACTCAGGTTGTTGTTTGAATATTGATTTGTGAGATCGTTCAAACAACCATAATTAACTAGGTTCACGAAAACAAAAAGTTGGTGGTATATCTCGGTATCCTCGCTTTTTCAGTCGGTATCAGAGCCGGAAAACACCATGCAAAGGACGTAACTGTCTGTGTTTGACGCTTTCGTGAACTATGAACACACGTTATTCTGCTAATGTGAACGTTCCACCAGTTTTTGATGGCACAAACTATCTATGGTGGAAATCCACCATGCGCTCTTTTCTTCAATCACGAGACTATCAGTGTTGGGTCTTTGTGCAAGATGGGTTTACCATACCCACTATCAAAATCGGTGATGTTATAAAGGATAAAACTCCCTCACAATATTTTGATGATGAAAGGAAAGAAGCTAAGATTGATTCAGATGCGCTTAATGCGATCATTCATACAGTTACCCCAGATCTTCAACATCATGTATCTACGTTAAGTACATCAAAGAAAGCCTGGGAAACTCTGCAAAACATATTTGAAGGCAACACTTCAGAGAAAGAAGCTCGTCTTCAAATTTTCTCATCAGATTGGGAAAACCTCTGAATGTCTGATGAAGAAACCTTTGAAGATTTCAATCACAAACTTTCTGCAATTATTAATTCCTCGCTCACTTGGAAAAACAATTGAGGAAAGAGAAATTGTGAGAAAAATCTTTAGGTCTCTACCTTCTAATATGATTCAAAGAAACATGCCATCCAGGAGTCATATGGTTATGATATAAAAAGGGGTGATCTAATCGCTAAGCTTAAAATATTTGACAAAGATATAAAGCCTAATAATATAGCGTTCAAATCCTTAGAAGATTCTAATGACTCTGAAGATCAGATTATATCAGAACATGATGAGTCTCAACTAGTGTCTTATATTACAAGACAGTTTCGAGATCTCCTGAAAAAACGAAATAAACATTTTATTAAAGATGTCCCCTCATCGAACAGACAACCACAAAAAACTTCTTCTAATGACGAGTTAGAAATTGTGGATGATGATATGCCTCAATGCATTAAGTGCAAAGGTTTTGGTCATATTGCATCTAATTGTGCAAACAAAAGAAGATACAGGGGAGGAAAAGCACTTGTTGCAGCTACTTTAGACGATACTTCGGATTTCTATGAATCGGAAGAAGAAATAGAAAAATGTGCACTCTGTGCAATGACTATTGATTCTATTCCTGACAACAATTTCTTGAACGTGAAAGATTCTGTTGGCATCACGAGAAACCTTGGTTCTAAAAAACCAGAATTGCTCGAAAAATGTACTTATTGCGGCATGAATGGTCACATCTACTCTCATTGCTATCGCTATAAGAAAAAGGTTAGATATGTCAACAAACTCTAAAGAAGAGCAACCAGACTGACAAACTCACTGCACGTGATTCGTGAATCATATCACAAGAAGGAAATGAAAGGTATGTCTTCAAACTCTTCTTCTAACAAAAGATTCTTAAAGAGAGATGAATCTCATCATGTCAAGAGAAAATGATTAGAACTAAGAAACCTAGGTCAGAAGAGAAAAACTCGGTTCAAGAGAATGAGCAAGAACTTGCTCATCCTTTCAACATCTAATGTGAAAGTGAATGTGCGACTTTGTTCTAAGTGTCCCGAGAACAAAGTCTATGCACATATAACTGACACAATGGTAACCTCCTGTCTTTTAGTATGTGCTTATTGATTTATGGAGGCCCTTGTAAGTTTGTTAAAACCATAAGTAAAATTCGAGGATTCGACAATAATTCTCATCTCTATCAAGTGCTGAGCCAAGCTCCAAAGAGATTGTAGATGGTGGGAAATGAGAGAGGGAAAAAATCGTAAAACTCCTCTCTAACTACGCCTTAGCTAGGGGCAATCGCCTATTCAGGCACATCTCTACAGCTCAGAATACAACCTATTCTATGAGCTGATTGTACTCTCTATGAGTTCTCTCTTATAACTCCCCGGTGGAGAGGATGATATCATAGTGCAGTACTATAACCTCACCGGCACGTAAACCCATTAATCTGCTTCATGTCGACATCGCCTCGAGTTCCTCGATATCTGAACTAGATTGCTCAATGGTACATGGTGAAGAGTTATGAGAGACGCATCCTCATGGATTTTCTCATAAAAATACGACTCAACATCCGAGTCTTAATGAAAATCTCAGGAATATCGAAGTTCTAGGCCTGTCCAGAGCTCTCTGAGAAGCATACAACAACCTAAACAGGCTTAAGCAGACCACATTCTAAGCTCAGGATGGTCTGGCATACCATGGATAAGCACGCCATGACTTCAAGTACGCTGTAGCGCAAGCACGCACACCATAGCCAAAGTAGCGTGACCAGAACGCGCCAGCCGCAGCATGGCCTTGGCCAAAGACCAAGGCCGTAGCGCCATGATCCATGGCGCCACAACAAAGTTGGCCTTGGCCTGCGCCATGGAAGTCTAACAGCGCAAATAGCGCTATGGGAATTTGACCTTGGCCAAAGGCCAAGGCCGTGGCGCCATGAACCATGGCGCCACCACAAAATTGGCCTTGGCCATAGCCAAGTCCGTGGTATGCCCAGATTATGGTGCCTGGCGCCATGAAAACTCGGCCAAGGCCACTCCTACAAACTCGACACAACTACGCAGCATATGCACATCACTCGAGATATCAAAACATCACACGGGGGGGTAACTTTAGGGGTATTGGTCTGGCGTTCTACGGCAATTGAAAGAAACTGATAGAGATGATGGACAGTTACAAGAAAGTGGCGTTGAGTAGACATGATCTACACGATCCTAGCAGTTACCGAGAACAACTCATGTCCTCCACTTCCCCACTCTTCCACGACTTCCACCTTCTTTGTCGAGAGATCAAGGTGAGTTCAAAACTATAAGTAGAGGCTTCCTCTATCTTCCAAGGCAGAACATCTTTCCAGAACAACCAGATTATTCAGAACACTTGAAACACCAGAGCCTCAGAGCAAACACACCTGAGCAAACCAACACACTTCTAGCCTTGGATATTTCCAGTGACCTTCACGACGGAGATCTTGAACTCTTACACCCAAAACACATTCTCAACCTGATCTCAAGTTTCTTCGCTGTTTCACTCCCTAGATCAACCTCTATCCTCTCTGTGACCAAAGCAAGACGTGAACGGCCATTGACTTGGTTTAGGCTCATCTTGTTCGACTTTGATCTCGAGCTCTACGAAAGTACCCAGAGACGGTGCATTGTTTTTCCAGGTAAAAACAGTTGGCGACCACAATGGGAGATCAATCTCTCGGTCCCGGAAGATTTTCCCTGGGGAGAAGGCTACTCTAGGGATGATGGCGCAAGAAACTCGTCTTAATACAACGATCCGCATCGAGAGCTTCACCGCTTATGAAAAATCAGCAAAGGAGTAGGCTACCCTCCTCATCGAAAAATTATGCGAGTTCCTCCATTTTTCAAAGGAACAACACATAGACACGTTCAACGCCCTTAACCGCATCGCTTTCAAAGCAAAACTAACACCAACCCTACCCATGATCTCCGAAATATCCATAGTGGCTGATACACAGACGCAGGACATCACTTTCACCGACAAGGATATGATGGCTTAAGAAGGGCACAACCGCGTCTCTACGTAACCAACAACTATGTTTGGCGTTGTACGGAGTTCAAGAGAGCTATGTCTGACCTTTTCACACCCTTTTCCTATCAATTGGACCCCGCCAACATTTGATCACCTAAAGTTAAATACAAATGGGGCATCAAAGGGGCATCCGGGACCTGCAGGAGCAGGGGCTATCTTTCGCCATAGACGTGAAGATCTGATTCGTGCTCCAGCAACACTCACAATTGGGAATTTGTTGTCCCTAACTTTTTAGCTAATATTATTGTATCTGATAGGCTACAAATGCCAACTCTTCTTGTAGTTCCTCATTGAGTTAATAAAAATGTCGTGAGAGCTGGTCGATACCCCAAACAGGTCGATACCCCAAACAGGTCGGAGAGGCTTCCAAAAACAAACTGTTATAGGACTGAAACACCCACGGAAATGGTTCACGAAGATCAACAATACTCTAGCTTAAGACAATCCTCAATGCACATCCAGGACAATAATTATAAAAATGCATCAAAAACAAAAATAAGTTCCACCAAATCACCCTGTTTACAACCCAAATCAGTTTCAGCTAAAATTCCAAGTCATGTTAGAATGACAATTAGAACAGACTTGACATGACATGCATTTCTACAAGTTTGCCAGCATATGAGTAAAAACCATGGGTCAAAATTTTAGATAAAATGTTCTGTTTTTACAGTTTACGAAGTACGGTTTTGTTGTCTAACATGGCGCATCAAGATGGGTCACTAAATTATATTGGTCTTGGTAGTTAGAACGTAACAATTTTCAGTTTGTACATTATGCTCGATACCGCTCATGTGCTCAGAATGGAAAGGGTCTTAGTCTGAATATAGGTTTTCCTACTAACTAGAAAGTTAAGACAAGACCAGATTGTTACTAACCTACACATTAATATTAATATTACCAGGAAAAGAGTGTTTAACTTCTTAACAATTCCGGAATCAAAGCCATGAGTCACAACCATAATCTCAACACATAACCTGTGGATTAAGGCTCATTTTCGGGAAACTTACTATAAACATTCGCATATAAATGGTCAAGCCAAACTTTGCAGCCGCTTCTTTTTGTTCAGGTTTAACCTTGCCAAAGCTCACAATTGCAATGATTCATCAATACAGTATACGACCCAAACATGAAGCTCGAAATAGTTATGATAACAGGCAGTAAATGATTGATTTTATTTTTCTTGAATAATATTTATGATACTCACTCCAACACAACCACTATTGAATTACCCTCAAAACAAATTAATGGAACCCCAATTGAAAAGTTTCAAGATCTCCAAATTGGCAGTACTATTCTACTCCCTATTCTGCTCCCTCGCCCATTAATGGAGGAAATCACGATAATCTGAAACAAAAATTTTCAACCCTATCTAATCATGATTTTCAAACCCTAAATAAAAAATTATAAGCCCTAAACATCTCAAACAAATTTCCGACTGATAAGAAAAAAAAAACAAGAAAACCCTAAGAACAAAAATTTATTAATGTAGGAAATCATGATTTTGTTATAAATTGAATCAGAATTTTTTAGCCTTAATCATTTAATCATGATTTTCGAACCTTAAATAGAAATTTCGATTGCATCAGTTATTTTTATGATAACTAACCTTTCAATTGTGTCTACTCTTTTAATTCTTCTTCTTCTGAATCTTCTCCCGTCCGTTGTTGTTGTTGAGTTTTACAAAAGAAGAGTGTTGAATGAAGGAAAGAAAATATGAGAGAAGTTGGAAGCTACTTCTGGGAGAAGACAGAAGCCAATTTTATTTGCTCCAGATAAAAGCAGTTATTCAACTTCTAGAAGTTATTCCAATTACGATCACCCAAACAGACATATGACTTAATAACTTAAAAAAGCAAAAAAGTCACGTCGATCCAAACAAGCTATTAGGGTTTGGGTAATCACTAAGTTAGAAGTAGTCATCTTTTGATTTAAGCATGATTTGCTTGTACTACTTCCATGTTTTCTTTTTCATCAATTAATCGAGGATATTAAATTAAAATCTTAATTGATGATTGCAATGCTTGATCTTAATTGATTATCTCTATGAATGTATTGAAAAACCGTGAACTTGCTTTTTTAGCCATACCACCCGTTCGGGTAAAGCAGTTCATGAAAGATTATCAAAATCCATGCTTCTGACTCTTATGGCTAAGCGGAGACGATTTTTGATAACAAGGTACCTCGTAGACTACAATGTTGAACTCCGCTGGATTAAATGTTGTACCTTTAATTCTTAGTCTTACAACCACTAGGAAGGGGTAACCTAATGTTTTCTCTAAAAGCGATGGTTGACCGAAACTCTCTGAGAAAGTAGGAAGATTAAACCTTGAATTTCTATTTGACCGTAACTGGCTAGGAAAGAAAAACACATCTACAATTTCACTTGTGAAAATTGTACCCAAGAATTTATTCTAAAACCTTGCTTGGGAAGGTAGTCGCGTTGTTCCTTATGGAATGACACATTATAGGGGAGAGTTCTTTTTGAACTCATGCTTCATGGTAATATCTTTTTGGGGAGTGCGGCTGTGGAATCTACGAGAGAATCGCATCTTTTATCTCTCGTTTCAGGTATGTTTACCTTTGTCTACATTGATTATTGCGATTTTATGAGGATTCCTATATTTCTTTTTTTTGTCTATTTTATGACAAAAAGGGGGAGAAATCTTGTAGTAAGGGGGAGTAAAATCTTTCTATCTACTACAACAATTGTCCACGGCATTGTCATAGGGGGAGTAAAATCGATGTGCTTGTCATGTCAAAGCAAAAGTTAGTGTATTGAGTAAGGGGGAGAACATATCAAATTGTGTAGTATCTTGAAGCATTGATGCAATATGCTTACAAGTTTTACATACTACTCAATTGCATAACAAACTCTTGTTGGACTATGTCCTTCTAGAAACCAAGATGTGTGGTGACTTTGAGTTTGTTATCTATTCCTTGAATCTTCGCTTGCAGGGACACTCTTATCTGAAGACGCTGAAGATTACAAGAAGATCAAGTACATTATGCTTAGGGCTAAAAGATTTTACTTTTTGAATCCATATGTAAGATTGGTTTTTGTCCCTAAAATTAACAAAGGGGGAGATTGTTAGAGCATTGCTCGGTTGAACCCACTGATGTTGCTATCTCAAGTTAGTTGTCAAGTTTATGAGACAAAAACACAATCCTTGATAAGTTTACTCTACAACCTCGGACTAGGATAGTTTTAGGTAATCGAGACGAAGAGTGATGAAGACGAAGACCGAAGCTTACTACTTGATAAATCATAACGTCCTCGCTAAAGGATAGAAAGGATTTTCCTTTCCGTATCGTATTTACCATTTCTATCATACCAATAGTCTATGATGTTGTTTATATGATCCGAAGGTATTCTAGGATTTTCACCTTTGCATTTGTCACACTTGTGATAATATGTATAAGTAGAGTATGTTGAGTTGTCTCTTGAAATGACCCCAAGGGTGAACGCGTTGTCATGTACCTGACATGACATCTGAAGCATGAGTCAAGTATTGAAGTCTAGTTCCCTTTCTTAGTCAGGACTACCTCGTTTGAATGTTGTTAGTGATCAGTCGAGTGTCGTTAGTAGATTACTGTATTTCTATCCGTTAGATGGTTAGTTGGTCTGTTTTAGATGTCTGCCACCTGTCGGCTTGAGTTTGGCTCGATCGTCTGTTTCTGTTTCAGCTATTTAGTGTGTAAGCTGGGACTGAGTCTGTCATTCTGAAATTTATCTAAAACCAGAGAACTTTGTTCTTCATTTTCTTTGCTTCACAGCTTAGAATAGGCTTGAATCCTTGTGATTCAAGAGTTACTTAGGCTCAAATCCTTTAGATTTGGGAGTTACTTCTTCTCTCTTGTTGAATTGTTATGTGAGAACATAACATTTGGCATCAGAGTCGTTCCCTGAGAAGCCATGGGTGGAACAGGTAATACCAACACTACACCATATTCTGCGATCCGCAACTGAAATTCGCAACGGTTTATGTGCCGTTCCGAATCGCAACATACCCAGAACCGTTGCGGATTTGATGCAACGGTAGAGATTTAGTTGCGGATTGACGCAACGGCTTAGATTAGGTTTCAATTTCGCAACAGAAATTTTTCAAGCGTGTGGAGTGTGCGTGTGGCTCATTACACTTTAGAACACTTTAGGTAGTGTGCGTGCGTAGTGTGCGTGCGTAGTGTGCGTGTGGCTATGTGCGTGCGTAGTGTGCGTGTGAGAGAGCGGGATAACTAATGCTTCCCCCCCTTTTCCTTCATTATTTCCAGATCTGGTTTTCTTTCCTCTTCGCTGTGTGAGAGAGAGCGATAGTTAGGTAGTGAGGTAGTGAGGGATTTTGGTTTAGCGATAGTGAGGGTTTGCTATTGATAGTGAGGCTTTGTTGTTCAAGGGTTTGTTGTTGATTGTGAAGAGTTAGCTGTGTAAGTTTTTAGGGTTTCTCTGTTGATTTTTGCCGAGTTAGGGTTTTTATGTTTTAATCTTTGGATTGATACTCTTTTCACCTTTTTCTTTTAGGTTAAACTAAGAGCAGGAGAAGAGATACATACCAAGAGCTATTATAGGTATAAATTTCATCTTTTAGGGTTTCTGATTTGTGTATATGATGGGGTTTTGATTTATGTTGAGATTTGTTGTTTTTAGGACCTTCAATCAAGTATTGTGTGTGTTGTTTTTAGGGTTCTGATTCATGTTTGTTCATAGTTTTGGGTAATTCATGATTTAGGTTTTTGATTTATGTTCTGATTTTTGTTTGTTGGGTTTAGATTTGGTGTTTTAGTGTAAGGGGTTTGAAGAATTTATTTTGATTTCAAGTATTTGAGAGGAAGTTCTGTGTGTTGTTTGTGTCATACAAATGCTGTTAACATGTGGATAATCTATTGTCTGTGAGTTTATATTGTGGTAAATGAATTTGATATATATACTGTGGTCAATATAGTCTGGTGGTAAATATCGAGCTACTTCTAGGCTCATTCTCTTCTAAA
>JAJJMA010016263.1:0-12924 GCA_023529015.1 Papaver nudicaule | reverse complement strand
ATGGCCATTGAGCCTTGTAAATTTTTCTTTGGCAATTTTGCCTCAGCGTATGGCTATTGAGCCTTGTAAATTTCTCTTGGCAATTTTGCCTCAGCGTATGGCTATTGAGCCTTGTAAATTTCTCTTGGCAATTTTGCCTCAGCGTATGGCTATTGAGCCTTGTAAATTTTTCTTTGGCAATTTTGCCTCAGCGTATGGCTATTGAGCCTTGTAAATTTCTCTTTGGCAATTTTGCCTCAGCATATGGCTATTGAGCCTTGTAAATTTCTCTTGGCAATTTTGCCTCAGTATACTTGTCGCTGTATGCAAATAATTTAGATGACACAATAATTTGTTAACGGGGTTCGGCGCATAAAGCAAACCTACATCCCCGGATCTTATTTGCTGCAAATTACAAAAGCTAACAAGACTTCTTGGGTATTATGCCCGCCCAAGACTTCGGATTTTACATGATGCTTTATGGATAAAATCTCTTAATAAACTTAGCATTCCATGGATGCTCAAGTTCTTTACCATGCTCATCTACTAACACATAAGCTCCACTACCCGCTATACGCTTGATAACATAAGGGCCTTCCCAAGTGGGTTCCAGCTTCTTACATCCTTTCTTCTTCTGATACGGCGGCACTTCTCTTAATACCAAGTCACCAGGTTGATAGTCTCTTGGCACGACGCGTTTATTATACTCCCTAGCTAGACGGCGATGATAATTTTCCATATGAGTCAAAGCAATAAGCCGCTGTTCTTTCAGATCATCCAATTTTGCCAAGATTAAGTCTGTATTGAGATTCTTCTCCCAGGCTTCATGTTTTGTTGTTGGCAATATGACTTCTGACGGGAGTACCGCTTCTGCACCAAATGTGAGTAAAAAGGGAGATGCTCCAGTTGCCTCTCGGATTGTAGTTCTGTAAGACCATAAGACATTATGGAGATGCTCACACCATGCCTTCTTGTGCCCTTCAACTCTCTTTTTTAATCCCATTCCTATTGTTTTATTCGTGGCCTCCGCCTGCCCGTTGCTTTAAGGATAGATAGGAGTGGATTTCCCCAGTTTAACGCCGTATGTAGCCAGCAGGTTTTCAATATTCTCGCCGACCAATTCTTTCCCATTATCAGTGCAAATTTCTGCCGGGACACCAAAACGACAGAATATATTTTCCCATATGAATGTAAATACTTCTTTTCCTGTTCTTTGTCTAAGTGCCTTAGCTTCACACCATTTGGTAAAGTAATCTGTTGCCACAATGATATATTTCGCTGTCCCGACCCTGGTGTTAGTGGTCCATCCAATGATGCCAATCCCCCATTTGGCAAAGGGCCAAGGGCTTAATACTGAATTTAGCGAGACTGCTGGTGCCTTTATTTTATTTGCATACAGCTGACAATTCCTACACCGCTTAGCATATTCAGCAGAATCACCATTCATCCAAGGCCAGTAATAACCTTGCATCTTTACTTTTAAAGCCAGCGCTCTCTGCCCGCTGTGATTTCCGCAATCTCCTTCATGAATTTCTTTTAACAGCTTCTTTCCTTCATCCCTTGATACGCATCGTAACAGCGGCCCAACAAATGATCTTCTGTATAATACGCCCTCTCTCAACTCATAATTTCTTGACCTGCTTATGATCTTATGCGCTAGTAGCTTGTTTCCAGGAGTGGTGAGATGCTCCAAGTAATATCTGATGGGAGTTCTCCAGTCTGTTTCCGCTGATTCTTCAATGTCTACCGCCAGAACTTCCTGTTGCCTTCTTTCTTCTATTGACGACATCTTTAATCTTTCAATTGCTATTGCCGGTATTTCTGGATCCGCCATCATAGAGGAGATAAATGCCAGCGCATCAGCATGTCTGTTGTCATTTCTGCATATGTGTCTAAATTCAATGCCGGTAATCTTGTTAGCGTATTCTCTTGCCAATTGTAAGTACTGTTTTAGTGAGCTATCATGTGCTTCATATCTGCCTAGGATCTGTCAAATGACCAATTGGGAATCACTTATTAAGAGGATGTTGCTGATGTCCACCTCGATTATGAGTCTCATAGCGTGTATTACCGCTTCGTATTCTGCTTCATTGTTTGTAGCTGGGAACTCTAATCTAAATGAGTGGACTATCCTTGCACCCTTTGGCGAGATAAAAACTATGCCAATTCCTTTGCCCTCTTTGTTAGCTGAGCCATCAACGTATACCTCCCACTGATTTGGATCTCTTTTCAATAAGTCTGGAACTCCTTCATCTGGATCTTCCTTCTCCATGAATGGGATGTCTTCATTTTCTTCTTCTTCTTCTTCTTCAATTGGGAAGTCTGCCAGAAAGTCAGCGATAACCTGTGACCTTTGAGCTGTCCTGATTTCATACTTTACGCCGTACTGATCTATCTGAGCATTCCACTTTGCAATACGCCCTGCTCTTTGAGAACTATGAAAAATGGTTTCGATGGGAGTTTTGGTGAGTACCGTTATGGGATGAGCATGGAAATATGGACGAAGTCTGCTAGTGGCGAAAACCAGAGCTAGTATTAATTGCTCTATCTTGGTATAATTTTTCTCAGCGGGTTGCAGAGTTCGACTAATATAGTAGATTGGTGTCTCTCCTCCTTTTGTCCGCACTAAAACTGCACTAACCGCTGATGATGTGGCCGCTAAGTAAACTCTCAATTCTTCTCCGTGTTCCGGCGGCTGAATAGCTGGTAAGGTGGCTAAGTACTTCTTTATTCCCTGAAAGGCATCCTCGTGATCATTTGTCCAATTGAACTTTTCTCCTTTCTTCAGCATTTGGAAAAATAATTTGCACTTGTCAGAGAACCGAGATATAAATCTGTTAAGAGACGCTAATATGCCATTTAAGCGCATAACGTCTTTCAAGGTTACCGGCGAGGGCATTTCCAAAATGGCTTTGACTTTGGCTTGGTCTGCCTCTACTCCCTTTTTTGTGACAACATAACCCAAAAACTTTCCAGATGTGACGCCGAATACGCACTTTGCTGGGTTGATCTTCAACTTGGTTACTCTCATGTGATCAAAGATTTCTTTCAAGTCTTGTACGTGATTCTTCTTTTTCTTGCTCTTGACCAACATATCATCAACGTATACCTCCATAGTTTTACCTATCCATTTCTCAAACATATCCTGAGCCATCTTTTGATATGTAGCGCCAGCATTCTTGAGACCAAACGGCATTCTTGTGTAGCAAAATAAACCTTTAGTAGAGAAAAAAGCTGTGTGCCGCTGATCCTCTTGTGCCAGCGGTATCTGGTTATATCCAGAATAGCTGTCCATAAAAGATAATAATTCATGCCCAGAAGTGGCATCGACGGTCTGATCTATGCTTGGTAATGGAAAGTTATTCTTGGGACACGCCCTATTCAAGTCGCTGAAGTCAATACAAATTCTTAACCCTTTATTCTTCTTAGGAACCACCACCATATTAGCTATCCACTCCGGATATTGAACTGGTCTAATGATTCCTGACGCCCTCATCTTGTCAATCTCTGCTTCTACCGCTTCCTTATATGCTGGTGCCAGCTTCCTTGGACGCTGTTTGAATGGTCTGATTTTTGGATCTATATCCAACCTATGGCATGCAGTTTCTGGATCAATACCAGGCATCTCATTCATGCCCCAAGCAAAAACATCCACATATTCTTTTAGTAAAGCTTCTAACTGTCGAGATTCTTCTTCATTCAATAAGGTACCAATTTTTACTATCTTAGGAGCATCTTCTTCACCTATGTTGATCTCCCTTGTAGGCTCTACCGCTGTGAAATGCAATTCTGGCTCTCCCATAGGCGAAGGTTCCTTTAATTGCTACAAAGGTGCTGCTGAAGGACTTGCTGTGGAGTCACCCTCCTTTACCAATGAGTTTATTTCCTTAGTCTTGGTTGCTTCTTTAGTCTGCTTCCTTTTCTCATTCAGTCTGGCCTTTCGAGTTTCGCGCATCTTGACGTCTACCTCATTGCATGCTTTTGCCGTAGAAGAATCACCAATGTATTCTGCTACCCCTTCTGGAGTTGGAAATCGTAGCCGCTGATGATAGGTCGAAGGTACTCCTTTGATGATGTGCAACCATGGTCTACCAAGAATTGCCGCATATGGCGAGTCTACATCCACAACACAGAAAGTCGTATCCATGACCAAGGTCTTGCATGTGACAACCTTCATTTTCACCTCTCCTTTAGGCTTGGACGCTATCCCATTAAATCCATATATACTGTATGAGGAAGGAACTAATGACTCTACCGGTTCTTCTTTAGAATCCATGGCCTGGTACGCTGAATTGAAGAGAATATCAACGGAACTTCCTGGATCCACCAGCACTCTTGGAACTTTGAATTTTCCTATTTGGATAGTGAGAACCAATGGATTCAAATGATTTCTTGCCTCAGGTGACAATTCTACCGCCGAAAAACTGACTGGCTTTTTCATCCATTCTAATAGTGGGCTGTTCTTGACGGCGATATTGAAAATCTCTTTACCATCACTGCCCCTCTTATGAATCCTTGACATTACATTATTATGGAATTCATCTCTACTGATTGTTGAATGCACAATAGAGAAACAATTCAACTCTTTCAGATCACGCTGAACTTCAACTTCAAAAACTTCAGGCTTTGGCTGCACAACCTGGATTGGCTGAACCTCCGATGGTGGCGCTGGAGGTAACTCTAAAAAATCTTGGAATCTTCCCATACGGATGAATCTATGCACTTTTCTCTGAACTCCTGTGCAGTTTTCAGTTGTGTGGCCATGGAATTGATGGTATTGGCAGTATTGGCTGGTGTTGGAAATAGGATTCATGGGATTTCCTCTATTAAAAGGATAGCGGATTTCATTCCTTGATGCTGAACTCTCTATCTGTCCCCATGCATCAGTATATGTGACACGTAGTTTTGGTAGTGTGGCGTCTTGAAAATCTGGGTACCCTGGCTTTCTGTCACCGAATCTTCGATTGTCGTTGTTGAATCTTCTATCGCCATTACCTTGTCGTCGATTGTCATATCCTCCTCTATTATCGCCATAACCCCTTCTATCATTGTTGGCGTATCTGCCTCTATTGTCGTATCCTCCTCTGTTATCTTGATCATCTCTTCCTGCATAAGTATCTCTTTTTCCTTGATTCCACTGCTGAGTGCTGTTCTGCTGAAACTGCTGTCGCTCCTGTGGCTGTTGATGTGGGACGACTTCCGCTGAGGGTGTTGCTGCTGTTGCTTCCAATTTTTTGTGCTCCTTTATAATCCATTCTTTTCTTGCTTCTTCTTGTTCTGCTGGCGACAAATTATTGATAGAATGAGCATGCTTTGCCCTTTCTTTCTTCTGGCGTTCTTCTTCTTCTTCTTGCATTTCTTCATATATCAACCATTCATTTTGTCTAGCTCTCAATTCTCCTATATCTGCTATTGGAGTCCAATATAAAGATTGGAACATCTTATCCGTTGTTTCCATTGAGCTAATGAATGCCCGCATCTTTTCTTTGTCAGATACCGCCGACCCCACTTCACTACAAAGCTTTCTCTACCTCATAATATAACTTCTACACGTTTCCATGGGTCTTTTCTTATTGTTAAACAACTTTTCTGCCCCAGGGCGCACTCTCTTGTTTTGTATATAATTTGCTATGAATTTTTCTTCCAACTGTGTGTATTTCGCAATTGACTTCTCTCTCAAACCGCCGAACCAAGCCAAGGCTTCATCCTTGAGAGCAGCGGCAAACGACATGCACATTATTAGATCTGAGCCGGTCCATGCCGTTAAATCTCTCCTGTAACATTGCAAGTGTAGGGTTGGATCTCCTGTACCGTCGAAGATTGATGTAAAAGTTGGCATACTAAATTTCCTGGATATACGCCCATACGTAATTTCATCTACAAATGGTGTCTTTTTTGCCTCTAAAATTGCCTTCTGTAACTTATCATCTTTTGGCTGTCCGGCAGCTTCTGCTATCTTCTTTTCCATACGGCGTAACCTCTTTGTGACGTATTCTTGTATATCATCCAATTTGCCCGAGTCGGCGTAACTTTCCTCGCCATGATTAGATTTCCCGGTCTTCTTACTTCCTTCTTCCTTCTTCACTGTGGATGCCGCTACTTCTGGTCTTGTGGATCTGCTCTTTTGAGCCTTGTGCACTGTATGAGTTGAGCGACTTCTGCTATGACTTACCATTAACTGCCTATGCTGCTCTGCCAATTGTAGGTTACTCTGGAGGATAATGTCCATCTGTCTTTGCATCTGCAACTGCATCTGATCTTGATTTACAGTGCTTTGTTCAAAAAACTTCTTCAGCATTTCTTCAGTAGCACTAGTAGATCTTGCTTTTCCTTCTGACACTGTTATTGGCGCCGTTCTTGATGTTCCAACAGCTGCCACCATTCTACTGCTACCTCCTACCTCTTTTGAAGTATTGCCAGCTGCTCTTGGGGGTAATCCATTAGTGTTGAGATTGCCATCTACTACCCCTGATAATCCTTCAACTGCATGAGACGTCTCACCGGGAATCGCTGTTTCTTTGATGGTGCCGTCATCCACTGCTTTTCCTTTACTTTGCACTGGAACTTCTTCTTCCTCATCTTCTTCTGGTATCCCATCCAAGTGTGTTATGTCTTGTATCAGAACAGAATCCATAGCCGCTGTCTGCTGTTGAGGTACTGCTGTCTGCATTGCTGCTGTTTGCTGTTGTTCTGGTGTTGGCGTTGTTGGCTGTTGTTGCTGAATCACCGGCTGTGGTGTTGTTGTCTGTTGACTTGCATTGCCACTCAAGAAAAAATCGTGTGCAAAACCTAGCGGTGGTACCGCTGAACTCCTCAAATTATGTCGATTAGGAAGGGGTACAGACTGAGCGGGTATAGGAAACTTTGGAGCTTTACTTGTTGACGCCGTACTTCCTTTCCGCTTGGTCGCCATTTGGTATCCTGTGTAGAAAACAACAAAAGCACTTCCTGACAGTATTAAGCTAGCTTGACTGTTAGCAAATGCCAAATTCGTTAGTGGAGGTGGTTGAGCAGTTTCTGATAAAGTAGGAAACAAACAAAATAGCTCAGAACTACAGCAGCGACATTTGCAAAGTATAACCTAATCTTGTCGGCAGTTGTGAGAAAAACCCTAAATTTTGAAAACTCATGGAAATCCTAAAAACACCAAAGTTTGATAACCATATTCATATCAAAGATCAAAATCTGTACGGTGTTGAGATTTTGCTAATGACTTTTCACAACGCTTTAATCCAAAAATCACACCATGACATGTAAAATAAGAGACATCTGCCAAGAATCATATTCAACATGGTAATCTATCATCATCCTAGACTCCTAATGACGTATATGGACTTATCAAACAAACAAGAATTTTATAACATCTAAACAGGAAACCCTTATTACATGTTCAAGCATAACAGAGAAAGAAAAAGGTTGAAATTCTAGTTTTTGAACCAACCCCTTTAAGTTAAGAAGAAGAAATCATGTTATGTCCCTATAAATGAGAAGAACCACATTTAAACACAACTATGAACACACTAATGACGCCCAACACGCCTTAACAGAAAGGTTTTTCCATGGTTTTGTAAAGATTAACAGCAGCAATACTTTCACAGACTTCTATAAAAGGAAGATTTTAATAAGTTTACCAGCATATTCATGGTTAAAAAACCACCAGTAGCATATGTGCTGTTAAGACACCATTAATCATGTTAAAGACATTCAATATTTCCTAACACAGGAGCCTTTTAAGGTTCAGCCTCCTTAAACAACAGTAAACATACTTATAACTTCCATAAATGGAAAGTTTGAGCAACCATTAAACACAGCAGCATAACCAATACTTAAAAACCTCATTACCACACATAATAACTTAAGTTTCATTAAAACAGGAAGAATTTTTTTGAAAAACACAGGTTCAAACCTATCTAGCGCCAAAATGTAGTTGGTAAAATCCCCATAGTAGAGATTTTACCAATACACCCCTATTTAAGTCCATAAACATAACATAACAAGCATACTTAGAGCAAAACATCATAAGCATATATGCAAACTTCATAACATAAACAAGAGATATAACCACCAACATAAACCATAAGGACAACATGTATAACGGTAAATCAACACACTTAAGTATAGATTGTCATTAAAACATCCTTGCATCTCACCTTGCTAAGGACTTTCTCTCTACAGTAAACTCAAGATCTTACCACCAGTTTGAGCTAAGGAGAAGAAGGTATTCTTCTCAATACATCAAACCCTAGTAATCACTTTTCCAACCCCTCTCTCAGTAGGTGTACTCAGCCTTATATAGGCGTTAACATATAGTGGAGTACATCTAATACATACAAATTATTCTGACATTACTTGTCTCTTTCCTCACCGCCTTACCGCCGTGTTCTCTTTATTCTTCAGCGCCCTTCTTCAGCGTCCTCCACACTTGTCTGGGTAAGATTGATGACTCGAAACCCACTGAGTCAACATGTCAACTCTGACAATCCGACCGTTCTGCTCAACCTTAAATGCTCAACCAACTTATTCAGCTTTTGTCGGAGCCATACCGCTGATGCTATCTCGATGTATACCGTTGTACCCATATATTTCTCAACGTCCTTTCACTGTAGGAGATTACTGCTGATAAATGCCGTTGTCATCCTCCTTCACTTCTTATGAATGCCCTCCTTGATACAAATCTCCTCTTAAGTACCTTAAATTGTCCTAAGGCATTTTCTACACCTACATTTTGCCTCTTTCATCTTTAAAGACTTTAGTCGCTGAAGATGAAATTCTCAAACCGCCGAAAATGCCAGCACATTTTAGATATGCGAGATTTCCACCACGTGCATTTACATGTCGCGAATATAGGGCTTCACTTTTGACCTACCACCTGCTTAGCCGGTTGGCGCCCCCCACCTATAAATACTTCTTCTTCTCCCTTTCCACTCCATTTCTCCTTCTTGAAATTTCTCTTTCCTCTTATCCCTCAGAAACTCTAAACCTAAACCCTAACCACCGCAAACCGTCGCTGCTCCATCAGAAACCACCCTTTTCCACCTCTTTTTCATCTCCTCTTAGTGTATAACTTTCTCAAAGTTGCTATCCTGTCCTTTCCGCCACCCAGATTCACTTTACTCATTATTTTGTTCACTCCGGTTCTTTCGCCGCTGCAACTTCCGATTTCCGATCGATCTTCATCTTCTCCGGTCTTCACATGGCTTCTACTGACTCTTCCTATGACCCTAACTCAGAATCTCAACAGCAGGGGTCTAACCGTGAGGACGTTGAATCCTCCTCACGCTCTCGGGACCAGGAATCCGATGACGAAGAATCTTCTGATCTAGGCGCTAAACCCTCTTGGGGTGATGATTGGGAAGGGTATTGCACTCCAGCACACGTAATTACTCCAGCGCTTAATATTTCTCCTCTTGCCGGCGTCACTATGTGTTCTGAGAAACTCCTCCTGAAACACATCCGCCAAGACGGTCAAGATGAAAACCATTTAGTTATATCCATGGGCCAAATCAGGGCTGGATATCAATTCCCCCTCTATGACCCTGCTAATCCCCTTCTTCTTCAGCTATTGATGCGCATAAACAAACATCCCGCTCAACTTTCTGGTAATTCTATTTGTATACTTTATGAATGGGTTGCCCGCAGTAATGTCTGTACACTCTATCCTAATATTGCCAGGAATCCATCCTTTGTCAACAAGGAACTATATACCGTTGAGAATTTCATTGATCAATACCAGGTGAAACCTAGCCTTAGAGCCGGCGAGCCTTGGTTATACCGCCTTGAGTCAAGAAGAGGTACAGACAATAACAAGAAATTCCTAAGGGACGTCGATAGGAAAACTTCTACCGCTGAAAAACCCTCACTCCGCCATAAATCTGAAAATCATTGGGGTGACATTCCTTGCCTGGTTGAAGGTCCTTGGCTCAAAGGTTTTGAGGATGAAGAGAAGACTATCCCCCGTGAGGCTTTTCTTTCTGAGCATTCTGCTCTAGCCAAGCATGATTTCTGGTCTGTCCGCTGGGATGAGGAAAACCAGTATCTCAAAGAAAATGGCGAATTTGTTACTGCTGAAAAAGGACGATGGGTTAAGAAGCCCGAGTTTTGCAAACCGCCCTCTAAAAAGGGAAAAGGCACCAAGAGGAAAGGAAAAGATGGAGACGTTGTTGAGGTAACAAACATTTTGCTATTATCTTTGAAATATATGTATATATATTTGCCTCTGTTTGTTAACTAAACAGGCGGCGATAATGTTTTCCTAAAAAACCCAAAGCAGATAAACCTCTCAGCGCCATAGAGCGTGTTAAGGCTACCCTTGGTACTCTTCCTGGGATGCCTACTGTTGGATCGAAGAAAGACGGCAATTCCAAGTCCACTTCTACTGTTAAGAAGGATAGCAATTCTTCCAAAAGGAAAGACAGCGGGTCTTCCAGGAAAAAGGATAATGAATCTTCCAAAAAGAAGGATGGCGACACTTCCAAGAACAACGAAAAGCTACCAAAGGTCAAAAAGTCAGTTGCTTCCAAGAAAAATAGCCAATCCAGCAACCTGAATGTCGTCAGCGATCCTATTTCTAAGGACCAGTCTGTGAAACCTGCTGATGAACATCACGTTGACAAGGTGTATGAAGAAATTCCTACAACTCCACCAATTACTACTTCAGACACTGCCACCACTGGACGAGGTACCGCTGAGATGAATGTGGAGACTACTGGCGAGCATACTGTTCATATACAATCTCCTGTCCATTCAAATAATCAAACTGAACAAATTTCTGCCTCAGCTGTTAACAATGCAGTTTTTGCTCTTCTCCAACTTCTTTCCCTGAACACGCTGCCCCAAACTACTACTAGCATTAGCTCCACGGAGGTTCAGTTGCTGCCCAACAAGCTGGCGGATTCCTTTGCTGCTTTGTTGTCTCAAGACCAAGGAGGTTCTAATACCCTCTATCTAGAATCAATGAGCAAACTGAGTGAACCTGGGTTGGCGTTGAGACCTGTTGAACTTACTAATGTTGTCTCTCAGCTGACTCCTTATGAACAATTCTGTAGCGCCGTCATGGTACATTACTGCCTCAGTCTTACCCTTTAACTTTTCCGTTGAAAATTTCATTTCTAACTATATATGTTTCTCTTATTCTTCAGGATTTTCAGCGCAATCTTGGTGGTATCACGTTGAATGCTCAATTGCAACAAGAACGCGACAACCTTCGCCAGGATAAAGCCAAACTAGAGCAGAACCTATAGCAGAGTAAAGCTTCAGTGGAAAAGGAGAAGAAGGAAGCTGATCGACTTCGGTATTACTACAATAAGGAGAAAAAGGAACACAAAGAACTTCAAGGTTAGCCGTTTTCTTCTGTTTTCCCTAAGTATTTTATATTCCGCTGTTTCTTGTTTCCCAACCTTTAGTCCCTGTCTATTATAAGGTCGCCAGCAACATGATGACGGTCAATCGAGGCAGGTTAAGATTGAAATGGATAAACTGGTTAGCGCTAATGCTAATTAGCGTAACATGTTACTCAATTTTGACCGAGATGTTAGGTGGTACCGCCGAGAGTTACGCCATGTCACTGACCTTAACATAAATCTTGACCATCTTCTCAAAGTGTCTGAAGCGGATGTTGCGTGGGCAAAGAGTGAACTTGACAACGCCTCCCGCCTGGCTGAATTGGAACGTAAGGCCAAAGAAAAAGCTATTGTAGACCATATGAAGATAACTACCCAACTAAAGGATAAGGAAGCAACCATTTCACGCTTATCTTCCACGCTAGTTTGCCGTACTGCTGAAAGGGATACCGCCCGAGATGAGATTCGACGCCATAAGGATTTTGCCAAATTCATGGAGATCGTGCTAGGCAGCTAAATGAAGAGAATAATATCCTTAAACTCAAAATTAAACAAGCCGTTGGTCCTTGTTCTGATCAAGAGGTTCTGAGTAAATTGGATGAAATAAGTATTGCCAAAAAGGGTATTCATGAGTATGTTAACAGTCTAGAAGGTAGTTCCTTAGGGTCTCATTTTCCCACAGAATTCTTAATTTGTTGTTGCCTCAGCGCTAATATTATGTTTTCTTTTATTTTCAGAGAAGTACAAAAAGTTGGAGTCTCAGTTGGAAGAGCAAACCACCATATTGAAAGATCATAAAGGGTGTACCGCCAGAATTACTGAGTTGGAAGGGCAAGTGAAAGATCACAAGACATGTGGAAGTAAATTGCATGCGCTAGAGACTGATCATTTACAGTGTACCGGTAAGATCACTAACTTGGAGAATGACGTTAAAGCTCTCCAAGAGTACAAAAAGAAGTTTGAAGCTGAATCTTCTAAGTCCGCCAAACTTCAACATATGCAAGACGCCCTCCAGTCTGAGTTGAGTCTCGCCAAGAAGTCTGCTCAAACACAAGAGGAGCAAAATGCTGCTGATGTGAGAGTGGCCGGTTTTTTTGCTATCCAGATGTACTTGGCTGGATTTTGTCCATCTCATGGTATAGAGATTCCAGAAGACTATGCTCCTGGCCGCCTTCCTGCTGAAGAGACTACTCCTACTGCTGCTGGGAATGAGTGTAACCCCCAAGACACCATTCATGTAAACAGCGGGTCAGATTCTGGAGAAGAAGATGAAAGTGACGAAGAAGACGCCGAAGGTAATGAGGATTTGCAGCCGAAAGGTGGGAGTTCTCATCAAAATGATGACAAGGGTACCAATGATAATGACGGCCATGATGTGTCCAAGAATCAAGACCAAGACACCGACCAATCTATCCAGGAGAAAGGCGTCATAACCGCTGAAAGGGAAGAGGCAGTGATCCCTCCAAACCACAAACCTTAAAGGATGGTTCATCCTCTAGTCCTCCAGTGTAGTCTATATAGATTTCTTATTTTAGCTTGTGTTCCTTTGCTTATGTTGGAGTGCTTTTATGCCTCCCACTTTTTTGTTATCAAACTTTTGATGAAT
>JAJJMA010016255.1:0-13978 GCA_023529015.1 Papaver nudicaule | reverse complement strand
AGTATGTATCAAGCCCATTAGGTATTAATAAACTTGGGTCATCCACATTAGTCCCCTGACGGTTCGGGCGGGCAGAACATGCCGGGTCGACCGTCACCCACGGATACCCAAGTCCCCTGGCCGTCGCCCACACTTATTTCCATAACTGCCGAGATAGTGGCCTACGTGGCTGCGTACGTTTCAGGTCTGTTGAGGTCGTGGCCTATGTGGCGAGCGGTTACGCTTTTTCTTCCCTGTATAAATACTCTTTTTCCTTTCCTCTTTCTCAGCCATCTTTCCTTAGTTAAAAAATCTTTTCCTTCTCTTCTTTTGTTAACATGAGTGATCATGACGAGCCATCGCAAGACGACGAGCTCCCTCCTAACCATGAGGACGAGGTTGGTCTCGAAACCGCGCCAGAAGGACAAGGCGCTCCGAACCCTAATCTCAATGTCTTTCCCTCTCCTGATCGTAAAGACGGTTTATTTTCTAAAGATCTGTTCGTACAAAGTGTTTCTCTTCAGAGCGCTTTTGTTCCTTTCAAGGGCGCTGACTATCCAGATGATTTCCTCAACCAGCGTCTCCTGAACCGCCTAGTGCCACATCTACCTGCCGATCCAAAATGGCTGTTAGTACCAGATAATGCCGAGTGGTTGTTCCCACCTTATGAACAGATTCCTCGTCTAGCTGTAAATCGTGGCGATTACACGCTTCCCGATATTGTTTACAAATCCTCCGCAAAGCCTCAGGAAGGTTGGGCTTCGTGGGTTGACTTTATCGTAGGCCAGGAGTCTTACTCGCGTATACTAGAAAAAGTCGGTGTACTTGACGCCATCAAGGCATCCAAATGCCGCTCTTGCAATCGTAGTAGTCTTGACCTGAACAAACTAGTCACGCGCTGGATCTCCCTGTTTCACACTTTTCTTTTCGCTTGGGGAGAGACAACCATCACCCTCGAAGACGTGATTGCCTTCACTCTGCTGCCCGTTCATGGTACTTGTTATTGGCATCAGTCCGCTGTTGCAGGATGTATGCGTGAGGAAGATTGGGATCTAGTGGCTGTCCTGAAGAAATCTAAGGAACTCGCGAGAGGCGTTCCAGTTGGGGAGGTAGGGGACAACCCTGCGAAAGGTAAAGAACCCGAAGGCGCCCCGGATGATGATGTGGAAAGGGGCGAGGAACATGAAGGCGCCCATGGTATGTATATTCTTTGAACTTGTTGAGTGTTCTTACTCTGCACTGCTGATCCCCTCTTCATACTTTCCAGGTGAGGGCGATGGTGAAGCGACGACTTCAAGCAAATCAAAGAGGAGGCGTTCTTCTTACCCGTTATTCGTGAAATACTGGGCACCGAAGACGGTGGAGGGTCGTTTTAAGTGTCCTGATTACGGCGAGGATTCAGAGAGAGCGCAGCTAGCAGCGTTTCTCCTCTTTTGGCTAAGTCATGATGTCTTTGAATTTAGCCCGGGGGACACAATCAAGGAAGAGCTTATGCCTATGGCCGTTTTGATGGCGCGCGGCATATCCTTTCCTCTGGCCCCTATGTTTCTGGGTGGACTTTACCGCCATTTAGATCTCCTCGTGATCGATATTCAGAGAGCCGCTAATGTACATACGGTCGAGACTTTCGTTCCCGCCAATTTCCTCCAGATGTGGTCCTGGGATCGATTTCCAGGGCTCAGCCCGTCGGAGCCGGATATTACTCTTCATGGCGTCGAGGAACGAGTCGACGAAAATGGCGAAACTTATCAGGAGTCCATGGAGTATTCTTACCCTCGTGCTCGTCTTTTCAAGCGGAAATCGCCTAAGTCTCAGGACAGCATCTCCCATCACATGGATATCGAAGCCAAATTTTGTTTCTCACCATATACTGATGGTCGCGTTGGGCCTATTCCTTATGCCTTTTACTCGGATGAAGAAGAAATCCTCGACTCTCGAAGGATAAAGCGTGGGGGTGAGGTGGACTTCGTTTTGTCCGTTACTTCTGGCTATCTCCCTGGGTTTTATGGAGGTGCGTTCACCATTGAGGCTTATAACTTTGATCGAGTTGTTCGCCAAGCAGGTTTTGACCAAGGGGCTCCTCCGCCGCCTTTACCTCTTCTTGTTCTAAACGATGCCTCAATTGAGGTTTGTTACGATAGGTTCGTTTACTCCGAGGGAGGCGCGCTTCGCTGTCGTCCACCCCCTTTTACCATTCGTTATCCACAGCCCGCTCGAAAAACTCTGTGTGTTTCTGCTGATTGGTATTACTACTGGGAGGAGCTTTTAACCCGTGTGATGAACTTTTTGGTTACTTCCCCCGTTATCTATCCCGCGCCAGATAAAGATGAACTTTGCGCCATGCACAACTCTGGTCGGTTTGTGCTTGAGAAGAGTATAGCAGAGCCTTTAAAGCTGGTTCCTGGGAATAAGGGTCGGGCTCGGATTTCCTCCGAGACAGCCTGGGGTCCTTTTCCTCTAGATCCCGATATGGTTGCGAAGCTCAAATCCAAGAGGAGGGTTCCCCATTCCTCCCCAAAAGCTGCTGGCGGACAAGGACGATCACGGACGACTCGAGTCCCCAAACCATCTCCTTCAGCGCCAGGCGCTGTGCTGGGAAGAGGAGATTTGGTAAGTTACCATTCTCTTAGTACATCGATTGATTTTTTACGTATGCGAGTGTCTTTCAGATGCTTTGTTTACTTAAGTTTCTACTTGCCCGTAGCCTGTCGGCGCTCATGATCCAGGACCGCGTAAGCGGCCTTTGGAAGAGTGGTTTAACATGCCCGAGTGTGATTGGCGTGAGAAGGCCTTGATTGACAAACGAAACTGGGAGGCGGGTATAGTCCCCGTTCCTCGATGTATATCCTCCCCTTCTAACAAGTCTTGTACAAAACAGGCGCGCCTATCGACCTCTTCAAAAAGGAAACGTGCTGCGTCCGTGCAAAACCCAGCTCGTTCGAGAAACCCTGAGTTTGTTCGGGAATTTGAACGTCGTAACCGTAGCGCCGGTCCTAAACCGGCTGACGTTATGGATATAACGCGCACGCACCCTTTGGTCTGTACCGTCAGGCGTGGTCATGCTAAATCCTTGGATTCTCCCACTGCTATTTTGGAATCTTTCAGTTCGTCATTGTCAGGGAGAGGACATCCAGTGCAATGTAGTTAATATCGTTTGTATCGGCCGATATTATCCCGATATATCGCGTATCGGCCTTTGACCTATACGATACCCAAAATATCACATATACAAAGATTGGCCGATAAAATCGTTCGTATCGCCCGATACGGACCGATATATCGGTGTACCCGATACATGGATAAAATCAACAAGGGTAAATTTGTAAAAAAAAAAAAAAAATCTAAATACCCTAGTCATCTTTGTATTTTGTTGTTAGTATCCTTTGTCGCTTAGAGCGCCAATTGGTAAGAACTAAAATTAAATTCTTCATCTTAAACATTAATGCTTCTAAGTCTTAAACTGAAATTATTCATTGATTATCCTAGCTCTAGGGGATTGCATGGTGCTATTTAGTTACTAATTGTGGATTTTGATACCATATACCTTTTATATTCATCATTCATAATCTTATGAAAGTACTTAAACTAGTGAGCAATATAATACATAGATGAAGTTGGAACAATTGAAATTGTGAGGTTGTTTATGTATCCCCGATTATATCCGATATTATCTTTTGTATAGGTGTATCGGCCTTAGCCGATACGATACCGATACACGATATTAACTACTTTGATCCAGTGGGCCCGTCATCTCTTGATCTTGTACCATCTGATCCAGGTATGCATTAAATTTTTACACGTGGAGTGCATTTACTCCCCTTCTTTAGGCCAGAGGAAGAAAATGACTTTTTCCCTATATAAAGGCTCTAGTATCTGTTCCATTTTCTCTGCGAACTAAGAGAGTTTGAACTGGTGTATATATATATTTTTTCTTCTAGATTCCTTCGACGGGGATTACTCAGACGAGCAAGCAGGTGATACAGATATTGACGAGGAAACGACCTCAGCGCCTATTGAGCAGGTGAGTCATGCTAGCTTACTCCAAATGTATCTTGCGTCTCCCCTCCCCGCCCCCTTTTTTTTTTTTTAAAACCTTACTATTGTTCTTATATGATTTTGGTAGGAAGCGGGTATGGGAAAACGTCCAAACAAAGAAACTGATAGCGCGAGTAGTGAGAAACGTATGAGGAATTCTTTGCCTCTTAGAAATGATAAGATTGTCAATCGTCCCTCGGCTTCGACGGTGTTAAACTCGCCTGTCATTACTACCAATCGTTCTCCAGCTGTCAATGTGCCCCGCTCTTCCTCTGTTAAGGCGAGCCGTGATGCTGCTAATTTGCCCCTATTTGAACGAGTCTTTGATCGGTCAGACATTGGTTTTGAAGACGAGGCTTTTGAGCTCGTTTATGGTTTTTGGGTTCCTTCGGTGTACGCGGGTACTTACGCTAGGATCCTAAAGCGTCATGGCCATATCATGACTTCAAACATGGCGGGCAGTCTTGGTGCGTCGGCGCAGGTAAAGATGGTCCGTGACTTACTGGTTGCGGCCGCTGGCCTTTATGATGCTGCTCGGGATCCTCCTTCTGACAACCAGATGACGAAATGGGAGGGGGCTCTTTCTATTGCAGAATATATGCAGCTCAACGTTGCTTGGCTTCGAGAGCTATTGAAGAAGGCAAGAGCCGCGCCTGATCCCAGGATTTCGAGGTTATCCGCCGAGGTTGATCGGCTAACGCGTGAGAGGAAGCGGCTGGCTACCGAGGTTGAAGCTAAGGCTGTGGAACAGCGGAGAATCGCCTTGGAATTCAGTAGTATTACCGATACTCTTGGCGCATTAGAGCAGGAGGCCGTGCTGGTGGATCAGGAGTTGAAAGTGAAGCAGGAGGAGCTGGCTGATCTGGGGACCGAGTCGTGAATTCTTTCCGCCCCCCCCTCTTTTTTTTTTTTTGTTTGAGTTGTGTGAGAATTTCCTTCCCCCCCCCTTTTTTTTAGCGAGAAAGGATAGTATTGTCCGTTATTCTGATTCTGGATTATTGGTATTCGTGTTTCACCTTTATTGTTTGCATTTATGACTGAATCCATTTAAATAGTTGGAGCATGGGTGCTGGTTTTTTTTTTTTTATCTCAGGGTTATTTGGTTTGTTTGTATCTTTCTCTTTTAATCTGCAGGTATGGCGCTATCTCGCGAAGAAATTGGCAATGACATTCAACGCTTGCGCAGGGCGAGCTTTGTTTTATCCATAATGGTCGCCTATTTTGGGAAACTGTCGGATGACTCTTGTCTTGAGTTTGCTGACATGAGCTCTTTGGTGGAAAGGGTAAGGCTATCTGGGTATGAGCCTGATGAGATTTCTTTGGAGCGCCTTCGAAGCTGTAGGGCGCGTCGGGTATTTTCTACCTTGAGTTTATATGATAGCTCTCGGGCGTTGCGTGTGATAAATGCATCCTTGGCCCATGCCCTTGTTTTGTTTCGTGCATTTAGGAGGCGAAGTATCTAGAAAGGGTTTTGGTCAAAGGAATTGTCCTTTCGATTTCCGTGTAAATAATAAATGCACCTCGGAATGTTGTTTCTGGGGGACGTATATATATATATATATGTTTTTCATTTATATTTCATTCCGTTCTCTTGTTCTTATTGTGTGTTTCTCTCTCTCTTCTCTTTTTTTTTTTGCAACCCATTTCAAAATGTCATTTCGACTACGCGGTTATTTTATATCCTTGTCCTCGGCGCCGTCGATGTCTACCCCTTTGGACCTAGAGCAAGAAGTCGAGCGACTGGAATCAGTCAAGTTGGAGATGGAGATGATAGTTATGCAGAGGCGAGCCCACTATGAGGCGTTTCAAAAGCTTTGGAACGAGCACCATGCTGAGTGGGAAACCGCTTGTGCTGCTGGCCATGCTCCTGGTGTTCAGTTTGGCTCGCATAATGAGGCTGGGCTTCGTAGACGAATGGATCGTACTCATGATCGTCGTACTAGCGCTCTTAGTGGCCTCTTAGAGGCTGAGCGTTTTGTCAAGGATATTGACGCTGAAATTGAACGGTGTGAACGCGCCATGGCTGCTGGCGCGGTCATGCCATTAGTCTGAACCCTTTCCTTCTGTAGATGCCGTATGGCTTTTCTTTGAATTTAATGCAAACGTTTCCTTATTTCGACACATGTCATTCATGCCCAGGGCAATCCTCTTTGCATTAAATGTGCTAAATTTTCTTAGTATATTTAGTAGACTTGCGTTTCTTCTATTTTTTTTATTTTTTTTTTTTTCTTCTTCCCTCATCCTTTTTTTTTTTTTTTTTTGATCAGTCGTGATGGCATCTATGGATGGTTTGTGGGTATTAGCCCTCCCTGCTACTCCTGGCGCGTTAAAGCGTGCAGATCTGGAGAAAGAAGTGAAGCGCTTACGTAGTATCCTTTTGGACACCAAGCATTTACTTGAATCGCATGAACGGCGATGTGAAAGCATTCGCGTCACTTTGTCGGAGCAACGCGAGACCATGGAACTGATTCGTCATGCGGGCGCGGATTCGATTTTACGAGGCAAGGCGCGTCATCGACAACTTTCCGCAGAGGAGGATTATGTTGGATATGCTCGGGAATCCGTTAATTTTGTCACACAGCGCGTTGCTGGATGTGAAACCGAGCTAGCTGAGCTGACTAGAGCTTGATATATGTTGTAGTTACCTACGAGGACATTTTACTTCTTTAACTAGTCGATTTTCTTTATGGTTGCTTATTGTCGTAGAAAGAAGAGGCGGGGTTTATTCCGTACACCTTTGTTTGTGCTGATGATCTCTTATATTGTTAATGATTTACTTCTTGTTTACGCGCCTTGTGGGCTAAATCCCTTTAGGGCGCGTTTTGAGCGATCCTCCCAGTATGCTTTGTTTATGTGCCTCGTGGGCTAAATTTCTTTTACTGGTAAGACGCATGTTAGGCGATCCTCCCAGTATGCTTTGTTTATGTGCCTCGTGGGCTAAATCTCTTTTACTGGTAGGGCGCGTATTAGGCGATCCTCCGAGTACGTTTATGTAGTTTGATAGTAGTATATTAATCAGTTGGTATAACGCCTGTCTTAGAGTGGCCGCGTATCCGGCGTAATACCACCGAGCGTGTTCCAATACAAAAGGAAGCGTGTTCAGTGCGCTTCCTGAGGCAGCGTGTTCAGTGCGCTCCTCATGGGTTTTCGGTGCCCAACCGACCAGGGTGCTCAGTGCCCTTTAAAGTCGATTTTGTTATAAAAGGAAGCGTGTTCAATGCGCTCCTGAGGTGATTATGTTTATCATACCCTTTGGGTTTTCAGTATAAATAATTGATCTTAAAAGGACAAGTATATATTTCTCTTGCTTTTACATAAAAAGGGAGTTATCACCAATATCCTCTGTCCCTATCCTCTCATGCATAGTATAATTTGATCCATTTACCATTAATCGGGGTATCAATCTCCTTACCATTTATGTGGTTAAGATAGTAGTAGCCGCTCTCTGCAACTTTCCGCACGATATAAGGTCCGCGCCAATTTGCTGCAAATTTCCCCGCTTTGGCTTTCCTTTGTACGTGCTTCGCGATTTTTAGTACGATATCCCCGACTTCAAAGGAGCGGGGTATTACCCTTTTGTTATAATGCCGCGCCTTTGTAGCTCTGTAAGTTTCAGCAAAATTTTCTGCCCTTGCTCTTTTTTCAGCAAGCGCATCGAGATGTGCGATTCTGCCTACATCATCAGGTTCTGCGCGACTAGCCGCCGCTACTCTGGCTGAGGGCACCGCTACTTCCGCTGGTAGAATGGCATCCTCTCCATATACTAAGGAGTAAGGAGACACCCCTGTTGAACTTCGCCTGGAGATCCTATAGGCCCACAGCGCCAGAGGTAGTTGCTCGTGCCAGCTTCTGTGATGGTCATGGACGGTTTTGCTCAGGATCCTAAGTAATGTCTTGTTGGTGGATTCCGCCAATTCGTTCCCTTGTGGGTAATACTTAGTCGATGCATGTTGCTTGATGCAATATTTGGCTAATAGGTCTGCCACCTTTTGGTTGATAAATGAAGTACCATTGTCTGAGCGGATGATCATTGGCGCGCCGAAACGACAGATGATGTATTCCTTGATAAACGCGGCGATAGTTTCTCCTTCATAATTCCGCAGCGGCGCTGCTTCTACCCATTTAGTTGAGTACTCCGTAGCTGTAATTATGTACTTGTGCCTCCCTGAAGATAGAGGGCTTATAGGACCAATCAAGTCTAAACCCCAGCTGTGGAAAGGCCACGGGGCAACTATACTGTGCAATTCCTTGTGTGGCGCTTGGATGACATTCCCGTGGAGTTGGCAGGTCTCACACTTCCTTACAAAATCTGCTGTGTCTGCCTCCATGGTTGGCCAGTAGTATCCACCATCGTGAACATGCACAAATAATTTGCGCTTTCCTTGATGTTCCATCTCATGTGCTTTGGTCATCACTGTTCGCGCTTCTTCATTGCTTAAACATCTTAAGGCGTCGTTGTTGAAACTCCGTCGGTACAATACCCCTTCATTGATGAAGAAACGCGCTGCCTTCTTTTTTATCACCGAGGCTTCTACTTTATCTCCCGGGAGCGATCCGTTCTTTAAATAATTTAAGTACGGCTGCCTCCAGTTCAATTCTTCGACTGTGCAAATTTCCGACGGTTGTGGTGGTGATTGGCACTCCGCGCAATTGTTCTGCAAGGTCGCAGCTTGTGTTGCCATCTCGGGCCAGTAGTACCCTTTCCTTTGTATTCTTCTGTATAGCGGAACCACTCCTGAGTGTCCACAAGTTTCTCGATGGACCTTGTCCAAGAGATCCGTCGCTTCTTGACTCCCTATGCATCGTGCTAAAGCCCCACCTGCCATTCGGTAGTATAGCAGCCCTTTGATGACCACGAAAGACTTCAGCTTTTTAAACAATATTGATCTTTCTTCTTTTGTCTTGCCGAGCTCTCTCATGACTCCTTTCCTCCAGTCGTTTTCTTCTTCAAATTTCATCTCCCGTAGCCATGTGCTAGGCAGCTCTTGCCTGTGCACTGTGATCGATCCCTCATCTTTGCCATTCAAATTGATCTTTGCCGCGAGTGTAGCCAAGGCATCTGCGTGTCTGTTCATGGCTCTTCCAGTGTGCCCCAGTTCTATCTGGATAAACTTGGCCATCTGCTCCTGTGCCTCTGCGCGATAGGGCGCCAGTCGTTCTTCTTTGACTTGGAATTCTCCCCCCGCTTGACTTGTAACTAGCTTTGAGTCACCATGTACGTGAAGTCGTTGGAGTTTCATCCGTTCCGCCAACTTGAGCCCTATTAAGAATGCCTCGTACTCAGCCATGTTGTTGCTACAAGCGAAATCCAGTTTGAAAGCGAACGATAGCAGCTCCGCTTCGGGTGTTTCGAATACGATGCCTGCTCCCCCGTATGTTCCATATGACGACCCATCGAAATACATGTCCCACATTCCTTCTTCCTCTAACTCTGCTACCTCCCCGGGGATGTCTTCGTGAATATCTGCCTCGTCACTTCCTGGGAACGCGGCTAACAAATCTGCGATTGCTTGACCCCTGACGCCTCGTGGTCTCTGGTAATGCAACCCGAATTCCGACAGTTGAAGGGACCATCGTGCAGTTCGCCCAGTTAGGTACGGACGTTCTGCTAGATAAACCATGGGGTTCGCCGCGGCAACGACCACCGTTTGGTGTGCTAACAGGTATGGTCTTAATTTTTGAGCCGCGTAGATGAGGGACAGGCATGCTTGCTCTATGCGAGGGTACCTTACCTCGGCCTTCTTCAGCAAACGACTTACGTAATATATAGGGAAAAGTTGGTCGTTTCCCAAATCCTGTGCAAGTAGCGCTCCTATCGCTTCGGTCGTGTATGCTAGGTAGAGATGTAGCCGCTCGCCTGGTATCGGCGGTCGGAGAACTCGTGAGCAAGTTAGGCATCGCTTGATGTTATCGAAAGCGATCCGTTGGACATCCCCCCATTGGAATGTAGATCCTTTCCTCAGGAGTGGGGTGAAAGCGGCCATCATCTGGGCGAGACCTGGTATGAATCGCCTAATATATGATATTTTCCCTAGAAAACTCTGAAGCTCTTGTATGTTGGAAGGGATGTCCATACTAAGGATCGCTTGTGCCTTCCCTGGATCCACTCGAATCCCCGTGCTGGTAACGACGAAACCCAAGAACTTGCCCGATGTAACCCCAAAAGCGCATTTTAAAGGGTTCATCTTAAGCTTATACTGTCTGCAGCGCTCGAAAACCGTTCGTAGATGGTCGATATGGTCTTCCCTCTTTCGGGATTTAACCACAATGTCGTCGACATACACCTCTACTTGTCTGTGGATTAAGTCATGGAAGATTGAAACCATGGCGCGTTGATAAGTGGCCCCCGCGTTCTTTAACCCGAAAGGCATCACCACATAGTAAAAACATCCGAATGGTGTCTGGAACGCTGTCTTGTGCGCATCCACCGTGTTCATTCTAATCTGATTATATCCACTATACCCGTCCATAAACGAAAACATTTGATGGTTACTAGTCGCGTCTACTAGCATGTCGATATTTGGTACGGGAAACTCGTCTTTCGGACAGGCTCTGTTCAAATCTCTGTAGTCCACGCAGCAACGAATTTTTCCATTTTTCTTTATCACCGGCACAATATTAGCTAGCCACGACGCGTTTTTTATTGGTTTGATGAATTTTGCTTCCGCTAGTCGCTCAATCTCTTCCTTTATCGCTAACGCCACATCTTTGTGAAATACGCGGCTTCTTTGTTGTACAGGGCGCGCGTAGGGTAGAACATCCAGAGAGTGTGAGACCAATTCTGCATCCAATCCTGGCATCTCGCTGTATGTGTAGGCGAAGACATCCCTATATTCTTTTAATAGTTCAATCATCTTTCTCCGTTCTTCCTTCCCAAGTGACGCGCTGATTTTAATCAACTTTTCTTCCTTGTCGCCGATATTAACTTCTTCTATTTCGTCCAACGATGGTATTTCTGTAGGCTCTTCCACTGGTAATGACCCCGCCGTTACTTCTCCTTCCTTATCAGGAGATGATGTCATCTGGCTTGTGGATGCTTCACACAATTGCTCGGATGGCAACACCTCCGCTGATTGCTATAATCTATAGATGTGTCCTCCATCTTGAGTGGTGAAACGATGGAAACGAGGCTCTGGTCCTGTCTTTGATCTCTTAGTCCCTGCCGGCGCCACCAATCTTTCAGCGCTAAATACAGACGCCTTTTCTTCAACCTTCCTTTTTTCTTTGGGCATCTCCAGACGAGCGGGATCAAAGACTGAGATTTTACTGTCCTCTTCCCACTTTGGTAGAGGAATCGTTCGAGACAAACCAATTACAGCCGCTCCTTCCTGTCCTGTTGGTTGATAAAAAACTGCTTCCGCCATGTATGCTTCCTCGGGTCCAAAAGGGTTACTCGTGGCTGGCACCCTGTATTCTCTTCCTCCGATGCTAGTCTTGATGCATTGGTGATAGGTAGACGCCACAATATGATGGTCGCGTATCCATCCGCGCCCTAGAAGCAAGTGAAACGAAGTGTGATCGTCTAACACATGGAAAGGCACTGATGCTTTGATCGGCCCAATAGTCATAACGAGGCATATCACCCCAATTGATTCTTGAGTGTGCCCTCCAAAACCGCGCACAACTGTTTTCCGTTCTCTGATCTCCTCTCTCGGTATCCCCAGTAAATCCAAGGTGTGCACCGAAACAAGGTTTAGTGACGCCCCTCCGTCGATGAATACTCTCCTCAGCTGCTGCTTGTTAACCGTTGCAGTGAGGTACAAGGGACGCAAGTGTTCCCCAGGAATGCATATATCGCTGTCGTCAAAGGTGATCCTTCCCCTTGATAACGCCTGGTGACCTGCTGCTATAGCGGCGATTGCTTGGGATGCCTCCCTGACTTGATCTTCACTGAAGCCAAGGGAATCGAAGAATTGTTGCGCGATGATGGTCTTGGAGAACTGGAAAGCAACAGCGTGTGTCCCCTCAAAGCCTTGTTGCAAACTGGACAGCTCGCACGCCTCTCCCTTGGAATCCTCCCATGCTGCCCATCCCTCCTCTCTAGGGTCATGGGAAATCATCATGGCATGATGTTTAGGCAATGGATCTTTGTCAATTTGTTGTCGCCCGAGGTCTATCTCCCCGGCTCTCTCTTTTCTCCAAAATGCATTTCGCACACCGTAACAATTGAGGGTCGAGTGATTTACCCTTCTATGATAGTGACAGTATCGTTCATGCGCCTTGTTTACGGTATTTATATCCACGACAGCAGGCGGCAAATTGATTTCACCGTTAGCGGCCCATTGATCGACGAGGTTTTCAATCTGCTCCTTGGTGCAAGGTATGGGCGCTGGGATAGGACGCTGAGAATTATTTCCTCCTCGTGTCCCTTGTGGTGCGGCCCCTTGGTATGGTTGGAAAGGCGCTTGTCGCTTATTTCCCGGAGCAGGTCCACTGCTAGTGATAGCCGCACTCAATGAGTTAACGGAATTGTACCACGTCTGCTCCATCTTCGCCTGTTGAAAGATTCCAAGGCAATCTGACAGTCGTGCTGTAGCCTCCTCTAACTCCACGAAGGTTTGGAATTGAAAGTTGGATAAAGCGAAACGCAGGGTGGCAGTCATCTTTCCCACGCAAATCTCGACCAGTCTGTCCTCTGGCACCTCTTCACTTAATTGGAGCGCGTGACTCCGGAACCTCGTGATATACTTCAAAGGATCCTCATCAATCCCCATTGTTGTTCGTGCTAAGTCGACCGATGTCACTCGCCTTTTTGCAGAGAAAAACTTCTTAAGAAACAGACGCGCCATTTCCTCCCATGTCGCTATGCTTCCTGGTTTTAGGTTGTCATACCATGTGTGTGCAACGTCAGACAGCGATTTCGAGAATTCTTTCAAGCATAGATTTTCATCTTTTGCATGCTGGTTCATTGCCGAAAGGAAGCGGCCCAAGTGCTCTCGTGCATTTCCTTGCCCCGTGTATACTTTGAACTTTGGTGATGTATAATCGCGCGGGAACTTGTAAGTAACTACTTCTTTCGTGTAAGGGGGGTCTAGGGAACTGTACCCGTGATCTTGCTTCGCTACTCGGTAATGCTCCTCGATGTACCTAGCTAGGTCTTCCTCTGAGATCCTCCCAATTGGCGCGCTAAAACCTTCCTCCTCTTGTTGAAAGTTCCTGGTGGGCGCGAGTTTTCCTTTTCCGGCAGTTATTCCGGCAAATTCTGGCTCTCCAATAACTCCGGCGATCGGTCCGGCATCTTTTTGTGCAGACGCGCCCTCCTTTTGCTTGATTAATGACATCAATTGCTGTTGCTTCTTAGACTGAGTCGCGAATTCTTGCCGCATCTCCTCCAAGCTCGTGTCTCTTGTGTTATTGTCAACAAATGGCGCAATTCCTTCGCCCTCCTGAGTCGGCTCCGCTGGTGCGTCCACGATCCCTACCGATACCTTTTCAATCCTTTGTGCGTCATCCGTGTCACTATCCGCCGGCTCGTGCTCGATCAGAACGAAGTCCTCGCTTGGAAAGGGAACTCGCTCTGCTTTCTTTTGGGGCGCGCTCATTGCTTCTAGCGCTGATTGCATTCCGCTGGACTCGAAATCAGTCTCCGCCTGTGGTCGCCAACTGTGAATAGGGTAATATTCTTAATCCGATCCGAGTCTCAGAGGTAGCACCGATCTAACTCATTTCTCTCCCTTTCTCTCTTGTAATGTGTAGTCTTATCTTTCTCTCCCTTTCTCTCTTGTAATGTGTAGTCTTATCTTTCTCTCTCCAAAAAGTCCTCCTTTGTGATCTCTTTTGAGTCCTATTTATAGAGAATCCCTTTTACCCTTGGGTGGCCATATGCCCTTTTAACCACTTATTAACACAATTGCCATTCCTTATCTCTTGATCACCCAAAATGTCTAGACCCAAGCCCAACTAGATAGACCTAAACAAGTATGTATCAAGCCCATTAGGTATTAATAAACTTGGGTCATCCACA
>JAJJMA010016236.1:0-19279 GCA_023529015.1 Papaver nudicaule | reverse complement strand
TTTCCTCGTTAACAAAATTCTGGTGTCTTGCATTACTTTTCCCTTCATCATTATATTGTCTCTGATCTATTGAAGTAATTGCAAGTTTGTTGATTCATAACCTTTGAGTGAATCCATCTCTATTGAGATCTACAAGGACTACGTTCTTGTTAGGGTTCGGTTCTTTGAACTATACTCAGGTTGTTGTTTGAATATTGATTTGTGAGATGGTTCAAACAACTATAATCAACTAGGTTCACGAAAACTAAAAGTTTGTGGTGTATCTCGGTGTGAGCAAATAATTACTCATTACTTAGGCCCACTTGCAGAGTTGGTGTGAGCCCAGCTGCATCTCACTACCATCAAAGGGCCAAATGATCAAGCCCAGCTGCATTTAGCTTGGCAATGTCAGTTTTGTGGAACTGACAGTGCTGTCAGCTTCCCTTCTTAACTGCTACCCAAAGCTCTCTTAACCATAGCACCACCATCACAACCTCAAGCCACAACAGCTTCCTTCATCACCAGACTCGCATCACCACTTCCAGCTGCCCCTTCAACTGCATTCACACCTTCACACATCATCCATCACTACAGCAGCACCTAGCCACACTCCAATGCACAGCAATCTCACCACAGCTAACTGCAACATCCACCACAACCTTCACTGCTCTAGCTGCAATAACACCAAACCACTAGACCACCAATCAACAGCACTGCCACTTCCTGCAACAACCAATCATACCAACTGCAACACCAACAACTCTTTACAGCCTGCTACACACTGCTCAACCTCCAACACCTTCACTTCCTGCAAAACCACCATTCTCAGCTGCACACCACACAGCAAAGCCATCACTCTCCACTGCAATCTGTAACCAAGCATAATCAGCAGCACATCACACAGCAACCACCATCCAACACAGACAATCATCATCAGCAGTCCATAGCAAAACAGCATCACCTACCACCTTCAACATCTTCTCAATTCTCTACTCCATTCCTCAATTCCATAGCATCATCACCACCATCAGCTCAACCTTCAACTTCACAGACATCACCTGCCACCACTGCAAACCACTACCAACTGCACTTCCAGCTCCAATCCATCACAACTTCCTCCATCACCAGGACTGCACCACCACAGCACAGCAGTTCAGCTTCTTTACTATCAGCACCAGAGACAACCAACTAAACCTGCAACATCTCACTGCTACCATCCTAGCTCAAGCCTCCAGATTCTTCTCTGCCGGATTCAGACATCCAACTGTGCAGTTCTTCCCCCAAATCACAACAACTCGATCTTCATCACTACATCGCCTCAAATCAACCATTCCTCATCAAATTAACCACAACCCACGCTTGAGAATCATCATACAAACTCAAATCCATCTTCAGATTTTCTCTTCAGCCCTCCTGACCTTCAACAGCAACATAAATCATTCTCATCAGTTCTCTTCCTTCAGCTAAAATCAATCCAACTCATTCCGCTCTTCTCAAATTCCTCTTGAACCCTGATGTACTCTCTGATTTCGACCTTGTCTTGACCAGCTCACCATCGCCATTGCTTCTCTGCCTCTGTCTCAATTATTTTCAGCTTCAGACCTCAAGACAGATCTAAAGGAGAGAACGTAATCTGTCTGATTTTAATGTAGATAAGGGTCACCCCTTAGCGAGCTTCTGAGGTTAGGAATAACCAAAATGCCCAAAATCAATTTCCACTTTTTTTTTTTTTCACTGGCTTTTTTTGGCTGTTCTGTTTTTCGCCTTGGCAGTTCTGTTTTTCGCCTTTGAGAGAGTGAGAAATATGGACTTACCTCCCCCACACTTGAACTCTACATTGTCCTCAATGAAGATTGACTCGTCCAATGGAATTCAAATACGGGAAACATCCGGTGGGTTGACTCCCATTAAGCACCTTCTTCGTCTCTCTGCGAAAAGAACAAACAAAACAGCAAAATTAGATACAAACAAATGGGTTGCCTCCCATGTAGCGCTTGTTTTAACGTCATCAGCCTGACATAATGTCTCTATGATTCCTCCAGAGGGATATCATTAATGAGATTGATCTCTTCCACAACTTCGGATGTGAATGACTCATAATATGGTTTCAATCGATGCCCATTCACCTTCATCTCTTGTCCCGTCTCCACACTCTTAATGTTCACTGCACCATAAGGAAAAACGTGAAGCACAACAAAAGGACCAATCCAACGAGAACGTAATTTACCAGGAAATAAAGAAAGACGAGAATTAAACAAAAGAACTTTCTGTCCAACACTAAAGTGTTTTCGAGAAATCATCTTATCGTGAAAGGTCTTTGTCTTCTCCTTGTAAATTCGTGCACTTTCATAAGCTTCATTACGAATTTCATCCAGCTCACTAAGTTGGAGTTTCCTTTGCTTCCCTGCACCATCCATCTCCATGTTGCATTGCTTGATAGCCCAAAAAGCCTTGTGCTCGATTTCAACAGGTAGATGACACGGCTTTCCATACACAATCCTATATGGAGACATCCCAATTGGTGTCTTGTATGCAGTCCGATAAGCCCATAAAGCATCATTAAGACGTGAACTCCAATCTTTTCTTGTGGTGTTAACCGTTTTCTCAAGAATGGATTTCACCTCTCTATTCGACACTTCGGCTTGCCCATTTGTTTGTGGATGATACGGAGTGGCAATCTTGTGAGTAACATTGTACTTTTTCAACAATCCTTGGAAAAGACTGTTTCTAAAGTGTGTTCCTCCATCGCTAATTATGGCTCTTGGGGTTCCAAACCTTGCAAAAATGTACTCTCTAACAAAATCTGAAACCACTTTTGAATCATTAGTACGGGTGGCTATAGCTTCCACCCATTTCGAAACATAATCCACAGCAAGGAGAATATAAAAATTGCCGAAAGAATTGACAAAAGGACCCATAAAATCAATGCCCCAAACATCAAACACTTCAACGAATTGAATATATGTTTGTGGCATTTGATTTCGAGCACCTAGATTGCCCGTTCTTTGACATCTATCACAAGTTGCACAAAATATATAAGCATCTTTGAATAAGGTGGGCCAATAGAATCCACTCTCAAGAACCTTGAGTGCGGTTCTTTTGGACCCAAAATGTCCTCCACATGCATAAGAATGGCAAAAAGAAAGAATAGACTGAAATTCAGAATCAGGTACGCACCTTCGTATCGTTTGGTCCTTACAATGTTTCCACAAATATGGATCATCCCAAATATATTGATTTGCTATATTCTTCAACTTGTCTCTCTCAGCACGAGACAATTCTTTGGGAATTTGTTTGGAAACCAAATAATTCACAATATCAGCGTACCATGGTTCTGAACTTCCAAGTAAGAATAGTTGATCATCCGGGAAGCTCTCATGCAACGGGATAGCTTCTTCGTCTACAGTAAGACGACTCAAATGATCAGCAACTGTGTTCTCAATGCCTTTCTTATCTTTTATTGCAAGATCAAACTCTTGTAAGAGTAGTATCCAACGAATCAGCCTTGGTTTCGCTTCTTTCTTTGCAAGTAGGTACCTAAGAGCTGCGTGATCAGAAAACACAACAACTTTAGTGGCAATCAAATAAGAACGAAACTTTTCCAAAGCAAATACAATGGCTAAGAACTCTTTTTCCGTAGTGGTGTAATTGATTTGGGCATCATTAAGTGTTCTAGAAGCATAATAAATGGCATGAGGTACTCCCTCAATACGTTGTCCCAATACCGCACCAACAGCATAATCACTAGCATCACACATAAGTTCAAATGGTTTGCTCCAATCTGGTGGACGAAGAATTGGGGCTGTAATCAAACGTTCTTTCAAACGATTGAATGCCTCCAAACACTTCTCATCAAAGTTGAATGCCACATCCTTTTGCAACAATTTGCACAATGGTGATGAAATTTTGGAAAAGTCCTTGATGAACCTACGATAAAATCCTGCGTGACCAAGAAAAGAACGAACCTCCCTCACGGTAGTGGGAGGAGTTAGAGCACGAATAAGATCAATCTTAGATTTATCAACTTCTAGTCCCTTAGAAGATATAATATGGCCTAAAACAATGCCATGAGTTACCATAAAATGGCACTTCTCCCAATTAAGCACAAGATTTGTTTCAACGCATCTATCAAGAATTTTTGTAAGATTGTCCAAGCAATGGTCAAAGGAATCACCATATACACTGAAATCATCCATAAAAACTTCTATCATGCGTTCTACATAATCTGAAAATATACTAACCATACACCTTTGGAAGGTAGCCAGAGCGTTGCACAAACCAAAAGGCATCCTTCTATAGGCAAATGTTCCGAACGGGCAAGTAAATGTTGTTTTCTCTTGATCCTCCGGTGCAATCACAATCTGATTGTAACCTGAATAACCATCAAGAAAACAATAGTGTGAGTGTCCAGCCAAACGTTCTAACATTTGATCAATAAAAGGTAAAGGAAAGTGATATTTTCTAGTGGTAGCATTAAGTTTTCGATAGTCAATACAAACCCTCCAACCCGTTTGAACACGAGTTGGGACAAGTTCATTCTCATCATTCTGCACCACTGTGACACCCGACTTCTTTGGTACAACTTGAACCGGGCTCACCCACTTACTATCGGATATGGGGTAAATGACTCCCACATCTAATAGTTTGATTATCTCCTTCTTGACTACATCCATCATAGGAGGGTTCAAACGGCGTTGAGCTTCCCTAGCTGGTTTTGCTCCCTCCTCAAGAAGTATCCTGTGCATACAAATAGAAGGGCTTATTCCCTTGATATCAGCAATCGTCCATCCAATGGCTGCCTTGTGATCCCTCAACACCCGAAGAAGCTTTTGCTCTTGCAAATCAGTTAGTTCCTTAGCTACTATCACTGGCAACTCTTCGTTCTCACCCAAATATAAATATTTTAAGTGATCCGGAAGAGGTTTCAGCTCTAGTTTAGGAGCCTGCAAAACAGATGGCAAAATTTTCTTATCAGGTGGTGGTAAAGCAATGTAACACAAAGTCTCAACTGCTGATTTTTGTGGTAATGTATTGAGAGAAACAGTGGTTTCTTCAATCTCATCACCACATTCTAAAGAACTATCAACTTTCTTAGTAAGCACGGTTTCTAAAGTATCGGAACCATTCAACTCAAACATCTTTTGAGCCAAATCATCAATCACATCAAGAGAAAAACAAGAATGCACATCACTAGGATATCTCATTGTATCAAAAATATTGAAGTGTATTTTCTCTTTGTCGAATTCCATTGTCAATGTTCCATTCCCCACATCAATGATGGTTTTCGCCGTCTTCATGAAGGGTCGTCCCAATAACAAAGGAATTGACGAATCCGAAGATCCATCATTCATCTCCAACACACAAAAGTCCACTGGGAATACCAATTGGTTAACCTGCACAAGAACATCCTCAACAACACCCTTAGGGTAGACATTAGAACGGTCAGCCAATTGTAAAACAACACCAGTTTCCTTAAGAGGACCTAAATTGAGAGACTCATAAACAGATGCAGGCATAACACTCACTGATGCTCCTAAATCTAGCATTGCTTTGCTAATCCTAGTATTACCAATTACAATAGGAATATCAAAACTACCGGGATCCTTGCATTTGAGTGGGAGTTTCCTTTGCAAGACAGCAGAGGCATTCTCCCCCACACTCATTACCTCATTACCGGTGAGCTTTTTCCTGTTAGTACAAAGGTCCTTGACCACTTTGGCAAACTTAGGGATCAACTTGACAGCATCTGTGAATGGGATTCCCACATGAATCTTCTTGATTATCTCCAAAATCTGTTTCTCGAATTCCGCCTTTTTGGAAGTAGTAAATCTGCGAGGAAAAGGCAAAGGAGGAACATAAGTAGAAACAGGAGTTTTGGAAGCATTATTAGGTACCTCAGTGGTCTTAGGAAGACTCTCTGATTCTTTGTCAGGTTCAGCTGAACTTGAACCCACAACGTTTTTGCTCTTGTCTTCCGGTTGCACAGTTTGTGTACCACTTCTCAATGTCACTGCATTAGCCGTATCCTTAGGATTAATGATAGGCTGAGAAGGGAGTTTCCCACTATTCTGTGACTTCAATTGGTTCACCTCGGCTGCCAGAGAGCCCATTTGTGTTTGTAATTCTTTCACCGTACTCTCAGTCCTTTGCATGAATGATTTCAGCAAATCCTCCATGTTGGGACCTTGGTTTTGTTGTTGTTGCGGTGGCTGAAATTGTTGTTGGAACCCGTTGTTGCGGTTGTAATTGGGCTGTTGAACCTCAGCTTGCTTGTTGGCATAGCTGAAATTGGGGTGATCTCTCCATCCTGGATTATAAGCGTTAGAGTATGGATCATATCTCGGCCTCTGCTGATTTGGATATACAGCATTAGCTTGCTCACTGCCCTCTTGACTTGTTGAATTTTGCGGTAGAACCGTAACTGCAACCTGTTGCATCATAGCAGTTAGATTATCCATTCTCTGATAAAGATCGGAAGATGTACTTACCTCATTCACTTTCTTGACAAGAGTTTCAGCACGGTTGTAGAATTGTTGCGAGTTAGCTGCCATGCTATCAATCAATTCCCGAGCCGTTGTTTCTGTCTTGCTCATAAATGCCCCTCCACTTGCAGCATCGAGGAGGTTCCGATCTGGGGGAAGCAATCCTTCGTAGAAATTTTGAAGAATTTGAGTGTCGCTCATTTGGTGGTGTGGACAGCTTGCCACCAACCTCTTATAACGTTCCCAGACCTCGAACAACGTCTCACCCGACATTTGACGAATTGACGATGTGTCCCTCTTGATTTGAGTGGCTCGGGAAGCAGGAAAATATCTTTCTAAAAAGAGTTGTTTCATCGCTTTCCATGTCGTAATGCTCCCTGGAGACAAATAGTAGAGCCAATCCTTTGCCGAACCTAGCATTGAAAATGGAAAAGCCTTCAGCATGGCTCCATCTTCATCTTCATCATCATTGGGCAGCATGGCAAGAACAATGTTGTGAAATTCCATCAAATGGTTGCATGGATCTTCAGTAGCTAGTCCGTGAAATTTAGGAAGCTCTCTAATCAACCCTGGTTTTATCTCAAACTTTGATGATGTTTGGATACACCAACGTTGCTCATCGAGCTTATGAGAAGCAAGTTCTCTAAGTGACTTGTCAGCCATCACTTCTTCTACTTCAACTTCTTCTTCGGTTTCCAGATTATGTTCGTCTGGAATCTCTGCTATCTGAGGCACTTGTAGCACTGTCCCTCGGCGAGTAACAATACCGCAACGTTCGTATTCCCAACGTTTCGGTGCCAGAGATAAGTACCTGAAACAAGAGACTCAAATATGAGTATATGAATAGCAAAATAGAATCCAAAAACAAAATAACAAACGCTATTGCCTCCCCGGCAGCGGCGCCAAAATTTGATGCGTGTCGAAACCGCACAAATATAATTAAGCTCTAAACCTTCACAATATATGATAATATAATATAGAAGTAAGAACAAGTTCGTTCACAGGGAGATAATGGTTTGTTATTTTAATAAATGAATCCTTAAGTAACCAAAATGGGGGGGTTTGTTTGTTGTTTTGTAACTAGAAATAAAATAAAGCAAAGCAAATAAACGAAAGCAAAGAATAATATAAATAAGAAATAATAATATGAAATCAGGAATAAAGAATATTGGTTAAGGTTTTCGTCGTCAATTGCTCAACATGCATATGAAATAATATATGAAGTCTCTACTTATTCTATCATCATCAAAAGTCCTAGAATAATTCATCGCAAATATATTCCGCAATTTCCTTAAGTCATCATGCACCATAACGATGTATGCATGAATACTACCTAGAGAATAACTCGACACCATGAGTAATCGAGTTCAACTCTCTACGAGCATTAAATTCCATGAAATAGACTAATCAATGCAATGAACCACCATGAATGGTTCATTCAACATAGGCAATATCCTACACATGATTCTCAAAGCTATCACCACCTCAAGAATCATGTTGTGCTACAAAGTGAATAGGCAATCGACTATTTCGTATCTCATACCTAATTCTAGTAATGGTTATAGATACAATTTAACCCAATTGGCCACTTGAATCATAAGGCATCTAAACCTAGTGTAATACATCAATCATACACTCAATCATACGGTAAAATAGAGACGATAATGAAAAGAATAAGGTTTTACTTCATAATTAATCAAAAAGCATGTCTTTTGCAATTTAGGACTACATCCTTAACCAATAAAAAGTAAATTAGCTACTCATGATGTTTTTGAAAGCTAAATAAAACAATAAAGAAGTAAAAGAAATCATAAAAACCCTTTGTAGACAAGTTCCAATCTTTCCCCCGAAGCTCCACCTCGAAATCCGTGCCAAAACCCCTTGTTTTTGCTCCAAAACCTCTGCCTCGTAAACCGTGCACAGGAGAAAACTTAGAACTTCTCAAAAATATGCGTGATATCTCTTCTCCTGTAAAAACCTCTTATTTATTCACACCAAACCAAACCCTGATTTCCAAAAACAGAAGCCCATCCAAAACCATCAAAGCCCAACTGTCTAACCCGTTTAATTCTGCTGAGCCCAGAAACCAGAACCGGCCCAACTCAGTACCGACCTAGACTCAGAACCAACTCGCTGAACCAACCCAACTCAGTTCCACACATGTGCCAGCTGCACGCTTACTCTTCTGATTGCACACGTGCAACTCGCACACTCACCATCATCTCCTCCATCTCCCGTCGGTAACACAGACCTTCAACCCAGACGACATCTGAGCTCTTCTAACACTCAAATGGCATTTCTGCTACAAATTAAGCACAACCCAATGCTCTAAATTAGCCTGTGACCCCAATAGAACTCCTAATGTCTTCTTCAGCTAACCCCAGACCTCAACAGCGATGACAACTTCAACTGCTCCAAATCAAGCTTCACCAGCAAATAAACATCAAACCAAACACATTCATCACACAAATTGATCTTCACCCAAGCTCCAGAACAGCCTTCTGGGTTCTAATACAGCCCTGATTTCTTCTCAGCTTCCATCACCTCCGTCTGATTCAGCTGAACCCACCTGACCAAAGGTCTCCTTCTTGACTTCTGACCCTCCTTCACAACACCACCAGCTGCTCCTCTCGTTCTTGCCATATCTCTGCTCTGCGTCTCTCCCCAGAGCTCTGCTCTTTCTTTCTGCACCTCAACTCTCTTTCCCTGCTGCTCTCTCTGCTTCTTTCAAACCTTCAGACAGATCTGAAAAGAAATCTGTTCTGTTATAAAGATAAGGATAAGGGTTACCCCTTAGCGGCCGGAACGGGTTGGGAATAACCCGGTGCCCTCAAATGACGTTGCCTCCTGCTTGCTATGTGGCTGCCCTGAATAATCTTGTCTGGGTGCCTCAGTAATCTTCCTTGGATGCCTTCAGTGAACTGTGGATGCCCCTTAGTGATTCTCTTGCGACACCTTTGTAGCCTTGCTCTTCTCTTGTACTTGACTCGACCATCCTAGAGTCATCAACTTGTAAATAGAGTTTCTGCTTCATTTTATTGAATATTATTTCAAATTACATACAAAATAGAAAACAAGTAAAAACACACAATGTATGAGGCTCAAGTCGACTAAAGTGCATAATTAAGGTACTCTTGAATAGGTATTTTGACCACCTATCATATCTCTTAGGTAAAGAAGTGGTAGTGCACTCAGATCATAAGCCATTGGAGTATCTACATGCACAAACCAAGTTACAACAAGCTCGACACATGAAGTGGATGTCCTACTTGATGGCGTTTCATATAATCATCAAGTACAAGAAGGGAGTTACAAACAAGTTGGCCGATATGTTGTCAAGACCGCCAGTTAGTTTATTGGTGGCTATGCGGATTCAGCCAATTGTTCCTCAAGAGTATGTTGAGTTGTACGCATCCAGTAAAGACTTCAAGAAGGTGTTAGAGAAAGTAAAAGGTGGTTTGAAAGGTGAGTTTGAACTCCGAGATGGGTTATTATACAAAGGTCAGTTGTTATGCATTCCAGAAGATGGAGATAGGCTGCAATGGTTGAGAGAAGCACATACATCCCGAGTTGCTGGACACTTTGGGATGAATAAGACGCTACTTAACCTACGACGTTATGTCTTTTGGCCAAAGATGCAAGATGATGTGGCTAAGTTTGTTCGAGGTTGTAAGTTGTGTTGCAAATCTAAACCCTCCAACAGGAAACATGGGTTGTATTTACCATTACCGGTACCATCAAGACCTTGGGAGAGTATTTCTATGGATTTCCTTGGCCGAAGACCAAGTCGGGTCATGATTACTTGTTCGTTGTGGTTGACCGGTTCAGCAAGATGATTGCATTGATTCCATGTACAAAGACAGTGATAGGAGCGGGTGCAGCAAAACTCTTTTTTGAGCATGTGTGGAAGCATTACGGGTTACCTACCTCGATTATTTCTGATAGGGATAGTCGGTTTCTTAGTCACTTTTGGGATTCTTTGTGGAGGATGATGGACACTAGGTTGAAGAAGAGTACAGCTTTTCATCCACAAACAGACGGGCAGACATAGGTAGTCAATAGGACTATGGTTCATATGTTACGGGGATATAATTCTAAGCATCCTAAGACTTGGGATGAGAGTCTACCATATCTACAGTTTGCTTTCAATAGAGCGGTTCACAGTTCTTCGGGAAAGTCTCCTTTCGAGACGTGTTATGGCTACTTACCGCCTAGTCCTTTCGATTTGGTGTTTTCAAGTAATACAACAATTGGGGGAAAAGAAGGAAGTGAGAGACAAAAGGCACAGAAGTTCTTGGAGAAGATTTCTCAAATTCATGCGACCGTTGAAGCACAATTGAAGAAGTCACAAGCCAAATACAAGGCAAAACATGACAAGCATCTTGTTCCTTGTAATTTCGGTGTTGGTGACATGGTATGGTTGAAGTTAGGAAAGGAAAGGTTGAAAGGGGAAGGTAAGAAGTTGAAGCCATTGAGGTATGGACCGTTTCGTATTCTCGACCAGATTGGTGACAATGCCTTTCGCCTCGATTTACCACCTTACTTAGGAATGTACTCGGTTATTAATGCCGAATACTTGAAGTTATTTGAACCACCGTTATTGGATGATGATGGGGATGACAAGATGATCTTACCGCGCGTAGAAGACTTGTGGTTTGATCGAGAAGAGCCGCTGAAAGAAGATTGCATTTTGGAGCGAAGAGTGACTAAGACACGGCAAGGAGAAAGAGAAGCTTTCCTAATTGGATGTCAAGGTCAAGTTCCCAGCAAGGCTAAGTGGTTCAATAAGGAGAAAGGGGCTCTCGAGTTCCCTAATCTCCATTTCTAACTCTCACAGGAGTTCAAGTTCTTAAAGGGGGGACCCATGATACAGGTGTATCCTAGTCTCTTTAGGAACTTGGTCGACCTCGAGTTAATTGAGGGGAAGAACTCTATTTAGGAAAGGATTCCTATATAGAGAAGGATTCTTTTTAAGGAAGGATTCTTAGATTAGGAAATAGATTCCTAGGAGGATTTGGGGAAACCCATACCACTATATATAGAGGTGCCTAGCGCATAGCTTAGGACACCAAACACGGTAGGCATCTAGTAAATCTAAAGAAGAAGTTTGTGAGGTGATCGTTGTATTGCAAAAGCAAGCTTAGCAGATTGTGAGCGTGAAAGAGAGAATTGTAATATTGTCTTGTTCATAATCTAGAGAAGATATCTTTCTTCGTAATACTGTCCTTGTGCTACGTTTTACCTATCTTTCGTCTATAGTTATTTCGAATTCCGCCCTAATAACTCTAGTCATCAAGAGTACAGAGATTATACGTATCAATAGTAGTAGAAGATATAATAGGAATGGAGTGTGATAGAAAAAAATTATTCTTGTTGGAATTTTAAATAAAAATATTATTAGGTAGTTAGAAACTCAAATTTAAAGTAATTGTGAATGGTTGTGTCCATTCATGAGAAACCTTTCATTTGAATTGGAGTCTCTTCATCTAAAGGGATGTGACTCTTCACGAAAGGATTTCTCCAAGAGTCACATCCCTTTAGATCTATATAAACCCCACTCATTTCCATTGCAAGTAGAGAATTTTAGCCATGAAAACTAGTACTAGAAAATTGTAGTTTGCATATTGTGGTCAAGAGTCAAAGAATAGTTTGTACTACATCAGATTGCGTTCGCTGTTTCATTGTTATTCCATTGTTGTGTTAACAATGAAAGGAACCGTTGAATCTTGGGAGACGTATCGTTATGAAACCGTTACAGCATATATACGGGACGATTAACGTCTTAAGGAAAGAGATTACTCGCATCGGTTCAAGTAAGTTTGTTTAAGTTTTGTTTTAAGAAGTTTATGAATTATTCTATGCTTATTTCTTGCTTTAGTTTAGTAATCATGTATTACGATAGTTGTAATACATAGAGGACGAGCATTGTTACAAAGTTGTAATGAAATGGCGGAGATAATACACGAGTTGTATTATGATGGAATCAGTAACGAAGATAATTTCCAACAATCTTAAGACGTTATTCGAGTTGAAAGCAATGAAAAGCCATACATATTGGTGTGTTCTGTGCGAAGTGAAAATGTCAGGGCTTCAATATTTACTCAAAGGAGTATGAAGCGGTCTCATTCCACAGACCCCATGGAATTCAAACATAGCCATAAACTGTGCTCGGAGAACTCGAAACATGTCGAACAAAAGAAAGTTTGGATAGCGTGCCTTAGAAAAGGAGGTCGCTTGAAATCAACGGCTGAGAGGTGATCAGACCCAGCTGGCCGTGATTAGACGAGATATAAGGTATTTAATGCCAACGGGACTATACACAAAGTGGACGTGGCCAACTCACAACCAAGTATCTCAACTACGATAGACGCATTCTACCCAACCGCGCAGAATTAAAGGAGAACCGTAGTCAAGTCCAAACGCACTCTTCCAGGACGCACGGGTTCACCAGGAAGAACAGTGGTTCTGCACGCCTTCTATAAATACTAGACCCTTCCACAGAAAAGGGGATCGACCAAAGTCTAAACACCTAGGATAGGGATAGGAGTGAGAATACCCCTTTGTAATTCATCCTAGTTTAGGAGGGTTTCAACCCATATTACTATTCAAACACCTATTACCCATCGAATACCATCTAGATGAGAGTTTAAAGCACTACTTTTACATCATTTGGACTGACTAATCTAAGCAAATAATAACATGTTTATCATTGTTTTACATTGTCTTTATAATATGATTAGCAATGTATTTCTTCAACTATATATCTTTGATATCATTACTGTACTGCACTCACATGTATGCTGCGGTATTAATTGTGAACCTTTGATGTTAACAAATAGATTTTAGCATTCACATGAAAAAGCTAACAAACAAGAACCAGGATACCAAGAACGATCAAGCAGATATCGCCCACTCCACAACCACCAAAGAGTAATTTCAGATGCAAGAGCTGCCTTCCACTGCAAATGTTCTGATCAGCCAAAAAACACGCACAACCGTTAGAACAAGTTAAGAGCAAACAGAAATGGCAATGTACGTCATAAGAGAAATTAATCGCAAAAGCAACAAAAGATAAACAGTTTAACATTAGTTTAGATCTAAACAACCCTTTCCACACCTAGCATGGCATTCCATCACATCAACCCAACTTGTTTGTGTTTTACTGCAACTAAAAAGGAAGATGCAGACAAATAATGATGCTATTTAAGCATGACCCTGTCTTAACAGCTCGCATGGTAAAACTCTTCTGTAATCTACAAGTTCTTTTCTTTCAATATATCAATGCATGTTTTCATACTAAAGATGAAGATTATTGAACTCACTCCTTGGCCGAAGGACCTCCAACTGGTACAGGCCCAGCTCTAGGCATCACAATTCCCTTATCTTTCAGATCCTCAGTTGGCAGAAGAAAATCAAATGTATCTGTCCTCGTAATTGCTGCGTCTATATCTTTCTTTTGGAGTGTCCTGCGCTTGTTCTCTTCTGTGTGATTCCGTGAACGAAGTGTCAATTCCGAAATAAACATCTCACATGCCCTAGCAAAGAATACTGGAGCCTCTGCTGAAATCCACCTATCACCTTTATCTGCATTCATGATTTTCTTAATCCTTGCTAATGGAAGACTGTGGTTCTTGAAGTCGGTTGTGTGTTCAATTTCTTGGTACTGGCTTGCCCAAAAGGTCTGGAGATGTTGCTGCAACTGTTGTTGCTGCTGCTGCTGTTGCTGCTGCTGGAAGTTTTGCTGATCAGCAAGCTGGTGTTGGACAAGCTGGGCTCGGGAGGCAGACCCTTTGACTGCCTTCTTCCCTTTCTTGGCTTTGCGTTGAGGCAAACCCTTTGACTGCATCACAGCAGCAGCACTTGTGCCTGCTGCGCCGTCATTTGAAGTAGAAATCATTTCTTCACAATCGTAATACTGCACAACCCACAAACACTATGAGACATCAAGGGTAAAAGGCCAACCCACAAACCCTGTAAATTAAAATCTAACCCTGCACATACCATGAGAGGCAGAGCCTTATATGAGCTTTTAGGGTTTTTATCTTTCACCCTCATAAACACAGCAGATGCCCATGGCCCTTTTTGTGACTGATCCAATGGCAGAAGAACTCCATCATGGGTACTATTTAATGTAAGGTCTGTACCGTATGTAACTAGCATTTTCTCAAACGACGGTTTTATTATAGAACCATACACCAGATGAACTAGTCCAGAACCAGATTTCAGGACCACTTGTAACACTGCAGCAAATATCATAGGTACTGCGCTTTTATGATTCATTGAGAAGTGACCCTCAGCAGATAATGAGATTCTTGTTGGTTTGGCATTTCGTAATTCCTCAACATGTTTGCCATACCAGAAGTAACATTGACCCACTTCAGAAACGGCTAAGACGTAAATTCCTGTATCGCCCTCTTTGCCCTTGCAATCTAAGAAGACAGCAGGATGATCCATCGAAAGAACACAGCTGGCAGACTGTTTTTTGCTACCATCTATCTCCCATAGTGCAACATAGCTTTCCCCAGCAGAAGAATAAAGCAAGTACTTCCCATCTTCGCTGAAGATTATACAACGAACAGCACCCTATGGGAACATCATATTCATATGCTTTTAATACAATTTACGAAGTAAAGAAAATAGATTGGAAGATGAAAAACTTGTTCGTACTCACAGTGTGGCCTGGAAATTTCTGAATCTTTTTGTTATTTGAACAATTAAATATCTTCAACTGAACAGCTGCAGTTGCTAATGTCTTTCCATCTGATACAAAAGAAGAAACACAAGTAATGCCATCAAAATCAACAGACCACCAGAGGTTCCACATACAGGAAGTCAGGAAATAAACCACAAAACAAGATATCCCGGAAATGCATTAGCAAAGCCGTAGATAACGATTGATTTAAACTTAAAGATACAATTCCAGAGACATACCAGGCGAGATGACCATAGAGGATATTGCTTTTGTAGAAGCTTTAAACTTCCCCAATAAGTTACCACTCGCAGGATCAGTTTGGCATACCATGCCATCAACACCTGCAGAATACATGCATGAAGCCTCTGTAGAAAATGAAACGGCATTGACACCCCTGAAAAACAATCAAAGGATTCACAGTGTGTTAATAAAAAAAACCTTTTTTTATGCTAAATCTCACACTAAATGAACAGGTGTAAGAAAATCTCAACCAAAACACAGCATAAACAGTTCAAACAATCAAATCAGAGAAATGGGTTTTCTAAAGATTAAACAATCAACAAAACTCACCCGGGATGACAATCCTTTAACCTCCATTTCAATTGCCCAGAAAATAGATCCAGAGCCATAACTTCCCCACTAGCTGTTCCCACAACTAACAAACACTGGTCTAGCCACTTCATACACGTATGAACAAGGCCAAATCCTGATTCAATTTCTGAAAATTCTTCTCCTTTCATCGCATCAAATACCTGGAAGAAAAGAAAAAAAAACGAATTAGTAGAAGTTCCTAATTTAGTTCATGAACCCTAGAATCAAAATCAAGGGAAACCTTAAAACAACACTAATTTGTAAACTAATTGCTACCTTAATTCCATCACCAGAATTGATAGCAACCAAATCTGAGTAAGAACTAAATTCCACCATCGCCATCACTTGCAAACCCTAAATTCCTGATTTCTTCTTTTCGTTCGTTTCTTTCTTTCTTTCTCTCTTATATGTTGTTTCTGTCTTTTCTCTATCTCTTTCTCCCTTTCTCTCTTTCTCTGAAACAAATGTAGATGATGATATTGTTTTCTTTTTTTTCTTTCTTCTCTTCCATTAATTTCTACCATGTCGTTTTTGGGGAAAATAGAAATTTGTTGAGGAAAATTTACAAAAGAGGGAATTTGTTTCTGTAATTGTAAGATGATTAATGGAATATGGATGGAAATAGGAGGGGAATCAACAGAAGAGGGTAATGGGTTGCTTCTACTCTCACTCGTTTCTGCTATTTTTCCCTCTGGTTTCTCATTTTAAACAATCTACCACATGTGTGGGTCCCACCACCGAAGAAAATTGGTTTCGGAACCCTGTTCATGTGAGTGGTGGTGCATTCTCATTGGTTGGGAGCAAATACCATTTTTTTTTATTTTTGATAGGAAGGGAGCAAATACCATGGGAAGGACTCCTTCAAAAATTTGATCCAGGTACATGGCAATAGCTAACAATGAGTGCCTCTAAAAATTTTCATTGGAGTCATATTGCAAATGTCAATGTCCAATTTTACTTTTAACTGATATCATTTGGAGACCTCGTACAATCTATTTGGATTGGTAGACTAGAAATAGCGTAATGTGGAGCGTGAAATTTGGTTGTCGTTGTGTTTCAGTTTCGAAACATTTGTTAATTGCAGGAGAAACGACATTTATCTTCGTCTGAGTCTGTCCATGGCGTATACATATGTCGGTAGAGAAACATATGTTTGAATTGTAGAGAGCACGACAATTGTCGGGGCTGCTTGTCGTCTATCTCGATCTAAGGGTAGTTCTGTCTTTTGAATTCTTTGATAACTATTGATATTGATTATCATTGAAAACCATATCTTTATTTCTGCCTGTTGAGTTCTTCATCTTTCTCCAGCAAAACACTTTTTTAAATCTGAAAATTGAGGCTTTGATTTCATCTTTCGATTTGGTTGGTTCTATTTGGATCGCTTAAAAGCTCTTGTTGCATAAAAGGTAGGGGAATCTCTTGGTTTGAACCCTTATGAATTCCTTTTCATGTATTTTGATTTTTCTTATTCATATTTCACAGAATTCATGTTTGTTTATCTATATTACAAACGTGAATGGTGTTTTTAACATTAGACGACATCCGTATTTCGGATAGCCAAGTAGTGGCTGAGATTCAATCTACGCATTTGTCATCTTTGACCTCATCGGTGGAAACCTACATAGCCCATATGTTACTCCAAACGTTTAAGCCTATACTTTACTTGCTTCTTAAAGTTTCTTGTTATCAGACTAGACTGCACCCACATTTTTATTTCCACTTGCACACTCAAAATACCAAACCGCCGGCTGCACCAGTCTCTAATTCCGTTTCGAAAAACCAAATCCTGTATAGTATACTCATCCGCAAATCTATATATGTTTTTATTATTTATGCCAACCGATGGATCTACACATAGCACCACCACCATTTTGACATGTGCCAACAGACAACGGTACTACCGTCGTCACAAATATGAAATTGAAAAAAAACTAAACATGTCTGAATCCAAAAATCCAAAACATAATATTTCCACTATGATACCATGGATTTTGACGGTTACTGTTAAACTCTTCCCAATAAACTCAAAAAAGTTAGACTCTGCTCTCAAAAAACTCGCAAAATAAATCTCTAAAGGTATTGTTTCCATTATCTTCGATAGGCAGGTAGAAGGTGCAGAAAATTTTGGAAAGAGAAGATGAGACATCTTCCCATCTTTTCTTAAACTGTAAGGTATCTTTTGATGTTCGTAATTACTTTTTGAACGCTTGGAAAATAAAATGGGTAGTTTCAGGTGATGTAGAATCTACTTTAGGGGGATGGAGAATCATTAAGTTCAATAAGAAGAACTACGTCTTATGGAGAACTCTTCCTTATGCAATCTTTTGGAGATTTGGAAGGAGAGAAACTCGAGATGTTGTGGGGACAGACAAAGATCGTTGGAGGCGTTAATCATTGTTTTTAAGCAGAACTTGCACCTTTGGTGCATCAAGGAAAGTGTTTTTGAGCGATATTCAATGAGTCAAGTACTCAACCAATGGGATCATTGTAAATACAACCATAAGAGCATAAAACTTCACCTGGAGTTTTGGTGTCCTGAATTTCTATACATTCTGTATATAGCTTTTTCATTCAATACATATCCTTCCATTTCAAAAATAAAAATGGGGTTTAGAGATAGAATTTTATTACTGAGTATCATTACAAAATATTGTTAGAGCATTGCTCGGTTGAACCCACTGATATTGCTATCTCAAGTCAGTTGTCAAGTTTATGAAACAAAAACACAATCTTTGATAAGTTTACTCTACAACCTCGGACTAGGATAGTTTTAGTTAATTGAGACGAAGACCATTGAAGACGAAGACCGGAGCTTACTACTTGATTAATTTTAACGTCCTCGCTAAAGGTTTGAAAGGTTTTTCCTTTTCATATTTCGTACTTACCATTCTATCATATCAATAGTCTATGATGTTGTTTATAAGATCCGAAGGTATTCTAGGATTCTTCGCCTTTGCATTTGTCATACTTGTGATAATATGTGCAGGTAGAGTATGTTGAATTTTCTCTTGAAAAAGACCACAACGGTGAACGCGTACATGAACGCGTACATGTGATTGTATGGCATTTTAGAGAACGAGCAAAAGTTTGTATGAACGCGTTCATGAACGCGTAAATACAAGTTCCTGAATTCTCCTGACTATTTGACTGCTCTATGAACGCGTTCATGAACGCGTACATATAAGCCATGTGAAAACTTCCAAACTTTCATATCATTGAAGTTTTCGGTCTAGGCATGATTAGTTCTCGGACTCGTCATACTTGGCCCATGAAATTCAACAACTTAATCCAAACGATGTTCAAACAAGTATTTGGACCAGAAGTCGCAAAGAGATGTCCAAACATGAATTGGACCAGAAGTCGCGAACCTTCAAACAAGGTTGAGTCTTCTTTAACTTTTGGCTTAGTCCAAAGTTCAAAGAAGATTGAGAATGGGTATTCAAGCTATGGACCTTCTTAGTTCCGGAACTTGCTTGAGCCCTACTCAAGGTTGCTTAATCTTTAAGCAAAGCCTCCCTTGGTGATTATTATA